>APFE030974979.1:382020-398189 GCA_000404065.3 Pinus taeda | reverse complement strand
TTTCCAATTAAAATAATAATAAATCTACATTTATATATTCATATATTGATTGGAAGGATTCTCACAATGATCACTTCTTTCAATTAGATCCCCTTCAAGCCTTTGGGATACCTAATACTTTCTTATATAATATAGTTGGGGCTTGCTACTTGTTGGCGTGTTGGGGTAAACAAACTTGATGTGTTTTTTCTTATCTCGCAGTTGGAGTCTATGGAATAAGAAAGAAAATTGATAACTTGAAAAAGGTGGTAGCTTGACAAAAATTGTAGAGAAAAGATTAATCTCTCCTACCTTGACATAACTCGTTGTCAATATCAACACCTACAAGAACTTTGTTGTGGAATATTATCAAAACTAATATAAGGATATGAAAGAGTGTATTGTAGCAACCTTGACAAACACGGCCACTGAAACTTGGAACATTGTTTGTAGGAAGAGAAAATTATGTTTCTTTTTTCCAAACATGTATGTTAGTATATTACAGTTTAATAATATGTTTTCTTTTTATATATTGGTTTCTACTTTAACAAAACATTTGCAAGACTTTACCATTGTTTTATTATTCAGTAAAGATTTGCCAGATCTTACCAAGGTTTTATAATTCAGTGAAAGATTCTCCATCACTGTACAAGATAATATAATCTGGTGAGAGATTCGCCAAAAAAATTATATATACATATTATATTATTGATAAAATCACTTCCCATTTTTCCTATGTATCATGGGGATTAGCCCATTTATTATACATATAAATTTACAATGGTTCTTAAAATTTTCCCTGATAGGGACCTAACATCCTATGGCAATGAGATGCCTTTGAACCCACTTTAATTGGCTTATTAGGCAGTTCCATCATTTTCTCACCCACCTTCTTTTGTGATTGATCGAGTGAGTGGGGTCAATGATGACTATTCTCCTTTAACTTGGTTAGAACCAATTTAACTTCCTGATCCTTTTGACATTACCTTCCCAACTGATGAAAATATTATGGAGGTCATGAAATTGGATGAAATTCCATGGGAAAATTATCATCATCATTCATCTTTTCTCACTAACCTTGATAAAATCAAGAATTATTTTTCAACTATATTTTCACTTTAGATGATAGATAGTCATGAATGTCCCATGTTAGTTTTTCAAGTTGAATCTGAAATAATTTGGGAAACATGTCTACCATAATTTCCATTGATATCTCAGTCAAAAAAGAAGTATCAAGAACATTCACATAGGTGCTTCATTCTCACTTGAATAAATTCAACCGTACAAAGCCATATTTCTAGAATTTCATGAAATGTTTTCCTAGTCCTATGAGGAAATTCCAGGAATTGGCCTGAGAATTATTTTTCATGATATTAAGACTTATCAGGATGTAAAACCTATTAGAAAATGATTACGTCTAGTGCATCCATGAAAGCTTGTTGCTATTAAAGCTGAGGTCAAGAAACTTCTCAGAGCAGGTTTTATCTACCTAGTTCCCTTGACTGATTGGGTTTCTAATATTGTAATTGTTAACAAAAAATAGGGGACCATCAGATTATGCATTGATTATAGGGATATCTATAAGGCTTGTCCAAAAGACAACTATCCTACCCCATATATTGATCAAATCATTGACGATTGTGCTGGAAATGAAATCTTTTCATTCATGATTGAATTTCTTGGTTACAACCAAATCAACATACTCCCATCTAATCAGCATAAAATGTGTTCATCTATCCATTGGGAAATTTTTGTTATCAAAAACTCCTATTTGGATTGAAGAATACTAGTGCAACCTTCCAACGGTCTATGTCTTACACATTTCACAATATCAAGCATATTGTACAATCTTATTTGGGTGAATTACTATCTCATTCACTGAAATGAGAAGATCATCCAACACAT
Source organism: Pinus taeda (assembly GCA_000404065.3). NCBI lineage: Eukaryota > Viridiplantae > Streptophyta > Pinopsida > Pinales > Pinaceae > Pinus > Pinus taeda. The sequence goes on along the minus strand of APFE030974979.1, from coordinate 396,305 downwards.
TCAAGAGATATATTTATTAGGTGTCGATAATACAATATATTCTTCAACCCTCACACATGTGGTTTTTGTGTGCAATTCGGTCGATTAGTGGGATTTTTTTGTTTCAAAGGAAGGAATTTGTGTCGATCCACTCAAGTTAGAAGCTATTATGAATTTGCCTCCTCCTTTCAACCTCTGCCAACACCAAAGCTTGAAAGGGAAAGAAAAAATTATACATCAATTCATCCATAACTACGCTGACCCAACTAAAAGTTTGACTCGATTGTTGAAAAAGGAAATCTAATTTACCTGGGATGAAGTGGCTCAAAAAGATTTTGATGCACTTAAACATGCGTTGACCCATACACTGTTGTTGCATCCTCCTGATTATCATCGAGACTACATTTTATATTTAGCTACATCTGATGTCACCATTGGCATGGTTTCAGTTCAGGAAGATGAATCAAATGATGAGCATGTGATATATTATCTGAGAAAAAATCTTATGAAAACTAAAGTTAAATATGCACATGTGGAGAAATTGGCTTTGACATCCGTTCAAGCTGTCCAAATATTTTGTCACTACATTATTTTGTAAAACAACAATGATTTCCAATTGAAACCCTATGGTTTACATTCTTACAATAAAAATTCTAAGGGGAAAGTCTTTTAAATGGATAGTTATCCTACAAGAATTTTGATTTGGAATTCATAAAGTCTAAATCTAAGAAATCATTAGTGTTTTCCAAATTATTATGTGACATTCCCTATATAGAGAAATAAACCATGGGAGAGGATTCATTTCCAAATGAATCTCTCTTTTTTATGATTAATTTAGACCCCAGGTATGGAGATATCATCATCTATCTTCAAACCTAGAAATTTAGGCTAGAATTGAGTCAAAATAATTGTCGTCATATTTGGTACCAATCCCAACAATACACTATCGTTGTCTATACATGTTATCGTCATGGTGCTGAATCCATATTTAGATGATGTTTAACTCACGAGGAAGCCAAAAAGGCATTGAATGATTTCCATTCTAGATATTTGGCGGTCATATATTAGGGTTTGCCACTGCTCAAAATATCCTGTGTGCTGGGTAGTTTTGGCCTTCGATGTTCAATGATTGTATAACTGCGGTCCAAAAATTCCACAATTGCCAAATCTATGATCACAAAATGTGTGCACCCCCATCTCCTCTTCACCCAATCATTGTTGTCGATCCTTTTGCTAAATGGATCATTGATTTCCTTACATGTCACCCTCACTTGGTTGGGGGGAATGGGTACATTATCCTAGCGATACATTATTTTATGAAATGGGCCAAGGAGATGCCTGCATGTAAGGATGATGGAGAAAAAAAACCATTTTCATATTCAATCATGTGATATCTAGGTTCAGAGTTCCAAAAGCCATCGTCACGGACCATGATAACCATTTTTGAAACTTTATGATGACTGAACTTACTGCAAAGCTAGGGCTGCATCATGACAGTTCTACTCCATATTATCTGTCGAAAATTGGCCAAGTAGAATCTGTTAACAAGTTTTTGACCACCATGATTAAATGGATTATAAAAATTCATAAACGAAATTAACATTTGATGCTTTTTCCAGCCTTGTGGGCATATTGTACCTTAGCAAAAACTTTGACTAGTTTTACACCCTTCTAGTTGGTTTACGATGTGGAAGAAGTTTTAACTATTGAATGTGAAATACCATCTTCAAAACTAGAAATTGAATTATTACAAGCCACTTATGTAAAGGAGGAACATTTTATATACTTAGCACGACTAGATGAGACTCATCGTGATGTAGCATTAGCTAGCGAGGTTCAAAAGAAACGAGTTAAGGAAAAATATGATCAAAATAAAAACTAGTTCATATTTAGAAGCGGATCTAATCTTGGTCGATGATGAAGAGAACGATAAGTTAGGTGCTGGAAAATGCGAGCCCATGTGGCATGGCCCTTATATTGTAAAACATGTACTCGAAAAAGGGGCTTATGAGCTAGTTGATTATGATGAAATTTCTTTAGGAAAGCCTAGAAATGGTATTTACCTAAAGAAATATTATTCTTAGCTCACTCAATGAATAATTTGTATATTGTTGTATCATATTTTGTGTGGGGGAATTTTTAGCAGCTTTTTATGATTTTTTTCTGCTTCTCCTACTTATCTTACTCTTGACGGTGCTGGTCCCACCAATATGTTAGGGGATATCCCCAGTAACAAGTCCCAACTAGACCTTAGATCGTTTGGTGTAGGGGTCCTAGGAGTGGGTTGTACGGTATCACTTTTACTGCGGTTGCGCATAGAGGTAAGTAGGATGTCTTTGATGGTAGCAATGGTGTGACATGTGCAACATGCCAAGGAAGGTGCATGAATGGTCCTAACACATGGCAGTTGGGGTAAGTGTGCCCATTGGAAACCTGTGGAAACACACGGCTTGGAAAGGAACACACGAGTAAAGATGCATGAAGAACTGGATGGCAGGTGAACAAACAATACAAAGTGATGGTTAAACCAACAACACATCTCAATAATATTCATACAAACATATACAGAAAGATTCTATACATACATGCATAAGAAATCAACTACATATATCATTAGAGTAACCAAGATAACTGAAATACAATAACAGCATATGCATGAAAGATGTTGACTCTATTATATTAAGAAGTGAAAGTTCCAATCATACTGTACACCCATGACCAACCACTAGTCTCGATAACGAAACATTATAGTCATTGTCGCCTACTCCTCCAAAGGGATGTACCATCTCTGCATTGTGGAGAAGTCAAGGTTCATTACAATACACTCCAATAATTCTCTCTGATACTCCTATCAGAAGCTTGGCTACCCAAAAGAACTTACAATGAGTTATGAGGTTCTATAAATAGAAAAGGCTATGGTGACCCTTGATATTCTCCCTTGTGACTGTTCACCTACCCTCATTACTCTTCAAATACTCTATGAATGTTACATTCAACTATTGACACTTGGACTTTAACCTTACAAGATGTTACATACAATCTGCACATGCACCCATGTGAGACAAAATAGGCTTGAGCAATCCATGAAAGACATCACTAAGACTCGGACAACTGTGGGAAGCCCAACTCTTTGACATCCTCGTGATGGTCGACGGTGGGGAACTCATGCCAATCTTAGTAGTCCATGATGTTGTCCATGTACTCTATGGTGACATCTTTCTGGAAATGAACTCTTGCCTGTGCTGCATCTGAGTACACTGATTTGGCTCCTCTGTCCAACTTTTCTGATGTTGAGGTATAAAAGGTGTCGTTTTAACTTGTAATTATCTTCACATTAGTTATCAATTCAGGCAAGATTTTCTATTTCAAGAGTGTACACAGTTTGTGGCGGCTATTTACTCAAGAGTAATATTTCTAAATTGTAGTACAGTGCTCTCAAATACAAGAATAAATGGATGCATCTAATGAACTCAAATTGCACTTAAAAGAAAGATTAACTTGCTAATGAAACCAAATCAGACATTCATTCAAATATCAGTCAAGAATACAGTGACAATAACTCATTTCTCTTTTAACTGATTTATATTCAAAAAGTATTTTCTAATCTGAACAGCAGGGATCTCGGTCTGAGAGCGTAGACAACAATAGTCAATACTCTTTACAGTGGTGAATCTCAAGATAGCACGCTAAACTAAATTACTAGGTTGGAAATAGAATGCTGAACTCAAAGGACTAAATCTGTAATAATAGTGAAGAAATATTGAGATAGGTAATTGAATAGAAACTTGAACCAATACTTCTGCAGCATGTAAAATAGAGTAATTACGTTAAGTCTAAGAATATGAAATAGCAAAGCGATGCGATAAATGGAAATAAAACCAAACCATCACATAGTAGAAATTGTAAATGAATGATACAGGAACAACAAGTGAATCCACCAGGGCCGGGCCCTTAGCCGCCAGTGAACACCTCGGGATTACTTCAGTATGAGAGAAGGAACAAAAACTGTATTATGTATTAATCATTAGCAAAATAGTTATAGCAGTCCGTACTCTGTTTCAACAACGAGAGTTGATGATCAAAGTAACAATACAACAGTAATTTCTGAATAATCTCTCCCCCCTATTCTCTTTACAATCGCTGCCTTTTATAATGGTCAAGCAATAAGAAGGGTAAAATAGTAATAGCGATCCCTTAGGGTCAAGAGATCTTGAGAGATCTGCTCAATATTCGATCTTCAGTTAGCTCTTTGTCTTTTGCGCTGATGTTGTGATCTTCTTTGTTCTTATCCATAACTATGCACTCCATCCTTGGCTTGCTTCCTGTACACTGTTTCCTGGCTAGGGAATAGCAGTTGTTCCATTTTGTCATTTTCCTGCATGAAGAGTGATGATAGATAGCTAAATCGTGATGATAGATAATTTCCTTATTTTTACCATAATCCCTTGATATATTAACACTTTAGGGTGTAGAAGGGATATAACTAAGGAAAAGGATAATAAAATAAATAATATATGCATACCTTTTCCACGACTCAACACACTCCCCCGCTTACCCTTTTTCATGCCCTCATGAAAACCATGTAGTTTGTGTGCAAAGCAGTCAAAGAATAGACTGGAGAAGGATTGTCATGAAGTGGTTTGAACCCATGATTCTTGGCCAAAGTTTCAAAAATCTGTTCTGTCTGTCCTTCAAGTAATTCATATATAGCTTTATAATCTTTTGCAGGATACCAAACAATAGGACTACAAAATCGACAGCCTAGCCAATATGGCCCTTCCCTCAAGATGAGGTTGCTATAAGTAACAAAGTGATATACGACAAATTTAAAGTTTTTATAGTTGAACGGTTCTCTGTACTGCACATTACGATTGGAAATTGTCCATCTGAATTTAGCTACTACCAAGGAATTGTCTTTGATAGAGAGAAAATACTCTACCCCCTGCTGGAAAATTTCTTTGTGAATGGGCCCCAATACCTAGATTACTCCTTCCTTTTGCATTAAACTTTTATGTTTGGCCAGTAGTTGTAGGGATTTTTAGGTTCACCCCTGACCCAAAGGTCGAACCCATTTTCCTGCCTCTGAAAAGTATTATGGGCTTTGAACCATTTCAACTAGTTAAAAACAAATGAAATGAAAGCTTGAAATTTTATATCCCCCACAAAAGGGTTGGGATTCTTCTCCATTTCTTCTTCCAATATAAAATTATGCAAATAAAACTCACAGAGTAAGCGTTGAGATTTCACTCCATGGTGTTTACAGCAGTTTATGAAATACTCCACAGCTTTCAATTCTATGAATTTCCCTGCCCTAAGAGCCTTAATTTTTAACTATAAATACCTTTCTAACAAAAATAAAGCATATTTCTTGGTAGGGGATCTGCATGCTAAAACATCTGTTTATTGGGAACAAAGAGTATCCCTTTGATGCATGACTGTCTCCAGTCTGATCTTTATTTCCTCAGTTCTTTCTTCTATCCTCCGACATTTCTCGAATGCCTCACTTTCCGACCCATTGATATCCCGCAATTGCCTCTGTAATTCTTGGTACCTTTGTTGCGGAAGAGTCTCTTCCTCAAGCTTTTCTATGGTTACCTGAGATTGTGCCAGCTTCTCTTGAAGATTTGTTATACCAGGATTGCTACCTATCAAAACATCTTTGGCTTGGATATATGTCTGGGTGTCCGCACTGTTGGAGGGTATTGCCTCTGTTTGACCAGCTACATTGCAAAAATGTACATTCTCTATTTGGGCAGCCGCTTTTGTAATAGTTGCGTGTTGTTCCTTATTGATTTGAATGAATATGGGCTCAGTTTGAGTTCCAACAATTTTTATATCAGGGAATTCAGTTTGAATGGCTGCATCCACTGTTTTCAGAGTTCTGCTTGAAATTTTCCCCCTTTTTAATGTCCTTATCATTTGTCTGAGTCTTTTCACTAAGCTCTGCAGCTTCTTCTATTCCTTTCTCAACCTATTAATTTTTCTTTTATTCTTTCTAGGAGGAACAACTATTTCACTAACCATTTCTACTCTTAGAGAGCTTGGTTGCTCATTTAGATTTTGCTCTTCAAGGGTTGTGTCTCTCCCCTGACTAGTTTCTATTTCCTCCATTCGGCCCATATCTTCTGTGTTTAAATTTCCCTGACTAGGTTCTTCTGGAGGGGTATCCCTAATTTGGTACACCTCCTCCTAAGTGGCTTCTACCGCTATTTCTGCTTCACCAATTATTTCTTCTGATATACTCCTATTGTGGGAAAAGTTTTCTTCTGATTTTTCTACTTCAACATTGAGGTTGAGTAGACTTTCAGGCCATATATATTCACTCATATTGGTCAAAATCTAGACTAATTCAACATCATGAAGTAAATCTTGTTGTGGACTTGTGCTGGGAGTTAAGGGAAGTTATGTTTCATTCCTCTCCTCTTCACTAGTATGCTCTATTTCCTCCTCAAGTTCTGACTCTAGGTTAATTCTAAGGGTTGGCTGCTACTACCCAGAACGTTTTTAGCTGTTCCTTGACTTGTCTCGGCATATCGTCTGTGTTTTTGTGGTCTATTTGATCTGTTGGAAGTCCTTTTCCTTTTTAGGGCAGGTAAGGATAACCCCCCTTCTATAGTAAACATTAATTCTTCCTAACTCGTTCGTTGTTGGGCTAGACTGTAGCTTACTATCAACTTAATTAAGCAATGATGGCTTACAACACTCTCTATATGCTGGGATTTTTTTATGCTTTGAGTAGTGTCATGCAACAAGAATTTCAAATATGTAGGCAAGTTTACAGAACATTTATGTTTTAAAACTTCTAATAATTTAAGGTGGCGTGGTCTTACCACATCTTTTCTTACGTCACATGTGATATAACTCTGAATGATTCTAGCCAGCTCTGTCCATGGTTCTCCCAGAAATGAAGGTCGAACTCCTTTGCCTTTGACAATCACGTTCTGTCCCTCATCCTGAAAGATGGTAATGGCATCTTGTAGCCTCAACTTTTTATGCGTCCATATGGGTCTGATTGCTGGTATTCTATATACCTCAACTATTACTGCATCTATCATTGTTATTTTTCTTCCTCTTACTATAGAATGATCACCCTGCAAATTTTGTAAAAATTCGATAGCCACAGTTTCATTGGGTTGCTGCAGTCATGTAAAATATGCGACCCATCCAGCTCGTACTAGAATTTATCAAATGGCCTCGCAAACAACTAGTGTCTGTGGCTCACTGTGTACTGATCGTCCTCCCATTTTTTCTGAATTCTGCACGCTGTTAGCTTCACACAACAATACACAGACCCAACAATGGAACAACAAGTTGTTAAATTCGGATAACACTTTTTTTAGCATAGATACCATTAAAAACTTGCTATTATGGGATATCATGTAGCTCGGTACAACCAAATAAAAGATTGACATGTATGCAAAAGTGCTTTGGAAGGCACCCGCGTCCCCCTGAAAAATGATAGGTCACCTTCAACTGGTTAAATGAAGGAACGACGTACTGACGGCAATCGTACAGTGGTAAAAATGGCAAGGTGTACATATTTATGACAAGATCACAAAAATATCGAGTTGCTGAAATTGATGCATAGCATGAGAATTTTGAATAAATATGGAAATTCCATGGAGTGATGTGAAAAAGGGAAAAAGGACATCTAACATGGGTATGATGCTATGCGGTCATTATTCCACTTAAACCGTTATGATTGACTTTTTAAACGATATTTCATATATAAAGGTTCAAAAGGAATTGGGAGCATAATCTCTTTTGAAATAAAGATAAAGAAATAAGAAAAGGGAGTTATAATTACTATTGATGTTGAAGAATATGACTCCAATACCATCAACAGAGCTCTGTTGCCCATAGGTGTCTATAACCTTGACAGAGTTGCTTTTTCACCCTTTGGAACCATGATCCTCTATGTATACTTAGGAAAGTGCCTTGTGATGTCAGGATGGAGGCCATTGTGCTGGCTTGGTAACCAAATGGATCACAATGCCATTCACTGGGAAGGGGTGAAAGGTGGGCAAGCCGGCTCGTGATGAGACTTCCTGTTCCAAGGAATTTTGTTTTTCTAATGTGTCCATTGGACCATATCCCTGGTGTGGTGGCCATAATGGGAATGCTACTTCACTGCTTCCTTATGATCATGGTAGGCTGGCTCATGATGAGACCCCCTATCCTCTATCTGACACATCATAGAATTGCTAGTAAGCATATATACATATTTTTTTCTTTCCTATTTTTTTTTTGTTAGCACTTCCTACTTATATATAGAGGATGGCTCAACACTCCTTAAGAGTAGGGATGGTGGAAGAAGTCTGATCATATCAATAGAAGAAAATATACCCTTATTCTTATTCAATGATAATAAGCAAAGAGAATTATGAAAATTAGGGAAGAACTGGCATGGTACAAGTAGTTAATCAATTTGAGTGATAGTGAAGATAAAGACAACAAAGTGATATAGATAGTTATGTCCTTTCCTTTTCTAATCAATACAAAGAAATTTCATTAAAGATGTTAATTTCTCTTTGATTTGCTTATTCCAGTAACCTTTAAATTTTGTATCCTTACATATATGTGTGTATTCTTTCCTTCAAAGGATCATGAAGAGTGAAACAATATTCACAAAAAAAGTTCTTAAAGAGAGTGTTGTTCCTTAAAAGGAACTGCCACTGTTCCTTAGGAGGAACAACAAAAAGGACAAATGGCACACAAAACTGCTATTCCTTAGGAGGAATAGCAGAAAGAGAAAAATTACACATGAAACTGTTGTTCCTTAAGAGGAACAACAGTTGTTCCTTAAGGGGAACAACAGGAAAATGGATGCAAGCGGAAGTGCTGATCCTTCGGGGGAACAACATTAAAACAAACCAAAGCAAAACTGTTATTCCTTAGAAGGAACAACAACAAGTAAATCATGATGAAACTGCTGTTCCTTAGAAGGAACGGTAGTTGTTCCTTAGGAGGAAAAATAACTGTTCCTTAAATGGAATAGCGTACAACACTCTCATATCAAACTGTCGTTCCTTAGATGGAACAATTACTGTTCCTTTAAAGGGAACAACGATTGTTCCTTAAACGGAACAACGAAAACAAATGTAAACGGAACTGTTGTTCCTTAAATGAAACAACATAAAGAAACACACACGAAACTCCTGTTCCTTAAATGGAACGGCTGATGTTCCTTAAGAGGAACAATCGTTGTTCCTTAAATGGAACATTAGAAATACAAACACACAAGATTGTTGTTTCTTAATTGGAACGACTACTATTCCTTAAGAGGAACAGTAGCTGTTCCTGAAGAAGAACAACAGTTGTTCCTTAAATGAAATAGCAAAAATACAAACACTCATGATTGTTGTTCCTTAAGAGGAATAGAACACGCAAATCTGTTGTTCCTTAAATGGAATGAATGTTGTTCCTTAAGAGGGACAACAACTGTTCCTTAAATGGAACAACAAAAATACAAACACTCAAGATTGTTGTTCCTTAAAAGGAATAACACACACAAATCTATTGTTCCTTAAATGGAATGGATGTTGTTCCTTAAGAGGGACAACAGCTATTCCTTAAATGGAACAACAAAAAGAAATGCACACGAAATTGTTGTTCCTTAAGAGGAACAACAACTATTCCTTAAGAGGAACAACAACTGTTCCTTAAATGGAACAGCACGAAGAAATCACACATAGAATTGTTGTTCCTTAAATGGAATGGTTGTTGTTACTTAAAAGGAACAACAACTGTTCCTTAAGAGGAATAACAAAAAGAAAACACACGTAAAAATGTTGTTCCTTAAATGGAACTGTTGTTGTTCCTTCAGAGGGATAACAGCTGTTCCTTAAGAGGAACAACAAAAAGAAAACACACACAAAACTGTTGTTCCTTAAATGGAATGGCTGTTGTTCCTTAAGAGGGACAAAAGTTGTTCTGTAAATGGAACAACACGCAAATCGTATATACAGGGGAGTGTTGTTTCATAAATGGAACGACAGCCATCCCTTAGAAGGAACAATAGCTATTCCATAAATGGAATAGCACGAAAATTAAATAAAGCGAAAACTATTGTTCCTTAAATGGAACGACTATTGTTCCTTAAGGGGAACAACAGTTGTTCCTTAAATGGAACAGCACAAAAATCTGTACAAAAAAATGCAATTTATGCAAGCAAAATAGAAAGAAAAGTCTATATACAAAATAAAAAAAAAAACAATGAATTGTTTATTGGATTGATGCTGAGGATGGGTTATCCTCTTCAGCGAGAATTTGCATGGTGGAATCTTCTCGTAATTATTGGCAAAAGGACTCCCTGGTAAGCAGTTTATGATAAAGTCGCACTCGATGACCATTCGCTTTAAAATAATAGCCAGATCCATCAATGGTTGCCAGATCCATCAATGGTTGCCAATGTAATGGTGCCATTATCATGCACTTTTTGTATCTCATAAGGTCCTAACCATCTGGTTTGGAGTTTTATGGGGAAATCCTGGAACCTGGAATCATATAGGAGTGCCCAATCTCCTTCGTGGAAGATCTTCTTTTTAATAAGGGCATCATGCCATTTCACTCTCTACTGTTGTATTAGTGAAGTGTGTTGAAGAGCAGATAACCTGATTTCATCTAATTCATTGATCTGCTGTAATCTATTGATATGAGCTTCATTTAAATTCAAACCCACCTCTTGAGCTGTTCTTAATGTTTGAATCTCAAATTCGACTGGGAAGATGGGTTCTTTACCAAAGACTAATTGATAAGGTGAATATCCTATGGTATTTCTCCGTGTTGTGTGGTATGCCCACAAGGCTTCTGGCAATCTGGAAGCCAAATCACATATGTGTGATGTAACTGTTTTTGTAGGTATTTCCTCAATTACCTTATTAGTACTTTCTACTTGGCCATTTGTCTGTGGGTGGTATGGAGTTGTAATTTTGTGCAGAATATGGTAATTTCTCAATGTTACAGTAATCTTGTTACCTACGAATTGTGGTCCTCCATCTGTAATTATGTCTCTCGGTAGGCCATATCACACAAATAATTGGAAAAGAAAATGTATCACTGAATCCTCAGTAGCTCTTGGTAGCGACTCTGCCTCAACCCATTTAGTAACATATTATGTTGCAACCAGTATGCATGTTTTTGATTGGATGATGGGTTAATAGGACCAATAAAATCTAGCACCCACCGCTCAAATGGCTCGATTACTAATTGCAACTTTAGAGGCATCTCATCAGATTGTCTAGGGTGTCCCGCCCTTTGGCAGCTATCACAGGCTTGAACAAACTTTTTAGCATCTTTAAAGATAGTAGGCCAATAATAGCCTATTTGTAAGACTTTGTGGCCGATTCTGCGGTCTGCAAAATGTCTGCCACACGGACCCTCGTGGCATGCTTTTAGAATGTCAAACACTTCATCTTCTCGGATGCATCTTCTAATGTGCATATCTGCCCCTGTGTGGAATAAGTAGCCCCCAATCCAAGAAAATTGTGTACTGCATTGCAGTATTTGTTTTCTTTCATTAGGCATTAGGTGCTTGGGTAATTTGCCTACTTCCAAGTAATTTGCAATGTCTACATACCATGGTGTTCTGACAGTAACGACGAATAAATGTTCATCAAGAAATTGATCCTCAACTACTGTTGCGTCAGCTGGCATTGGCATTCGTGATAGAAAATCAGCTACATGGTTTTCTTTTCCAGGTTGATCCTTAATTGTGATGTCAAATTCCTGCAAGAGAATCAACCATCTTGTCACTTTTCCATTTGTAATAGGTTTATTTGCTAAATACTTAATGGCAGAGTGATCTGTATATATAACTACAGGATATCCAGTTATATAATGTCTAAATTTATTTACATCATATATTACAGCTAAAAATTCTTTTTCAGTCACAATATAGTTTAATTCAATAGAAGATAGATTTTTGCTGATATAATATATTGCATATGGATTTTTATCTTCTTCCTGTCCAAGAACTACTCTGATTGTTGTGTCTGAAGCATCAGATGAAATCTGGAATGGCAAATCCCAGTTTGGGCCCCTTAGCACTGGGGCTGTTTATACAAGCTTTTTTAGATCCTCAAAAGCACTGTCACACTTATCTGTCCAAATGAAATCAATATTTCCTGTTAGTGCATATAAAGGTGCAGCAATCTGAGAAAATTCTTTATAAATCTTCTATAATAACCAGAAAATCCCAAAATACTACGTACCTATGTTTGTGTGGTAGGGGTAGGTATTAATAGAATTATCTGAATTTTAGTTGGATCTACTTGTATTCCAGTTGCTGAGATATAATGAGCTAAGATGATTCCCTTGGTCATCATCATATGACACTTTTCATGGCTTAAAAAGAACCTGGTGGCAATGCAGCTTTGCAGCACTTTTTCTAATATTTGTAATGCTGGCTCAAAGTCATCCCCATAAGGTGTGAATTCATCCATATATACTTTGAGCCCTTCATTTATCAAATCTGAAAAAATGCTGAGTACAACCCTCTGAAATGTGCCATGTGCATTGCATAGCCGAAAGGGTAAGACCCTATAAGCAAATGTTCCCTAAGGGCAGGTAAAGGTGTTGGGTTGTGTTATATTCTTTCCACGACTAACCTATGTAATGAACTGGATGGTTAGAGGGGGGGCAGAGGCCCCCCTTCATTGTGCTGATTTCGCAGCGGGAGGGTCACAGGGGTTCGAGCAGCCCCCCCTGTCTTGGGGGCTTGAGGGGGGCGGTTAGCCCCCCTCTACGGGGTTCGGGGCTGTGCCTCGGGAAAAAAATTTTTGGACCCTATATTAGGTTGGGTGAACCTACCTATGGTTTTCATCCATGGTTTTGGACGTGATAGTTTTCGTTCCATGGTATTGGATGCTTCAGCATGTATAAATATGTATTGTAATATTGAAGGGAATATAATGAAAAAAATCAAGCTGGTAGTCCTAGTTTTGGGATCCAGGGGAAAATCTCTGTGTATATGTGTTTTATGTATTATGCTCTCGCATTATTTATTTTATGCGATTTAGAATTCATATGCAGGAAATATCTGTACGGGGTTAAAACCTACATTTGGTATCAGAGCTATTTTGGCTTCAATGGGACGCCTTTGTTGCTGAGGGGTTTTGCTTGGGTCTGTGGTAGACCCTGTCCAGTGGGAGATTTGCAAGATCGATTCTAGTGGTGAAAGAAGATGGTGAGCAGTGGAAAGATAGAGATCGAGAAATTTAATGGTCAGAGTTTTGAGTTGTGGAAACTCAAGATGGAGGATCTGTTGGTGGATAAAGATCAGTGGATCACGGTAGATTCGGGTACTAAACCAACGGGAGTGTTCAATGAAGAATGGAAGAAGTTGGGTCGGAAGGCAAAGAGCACAATACGATTATGTGTCTCAGATTTAGTATTGCTGAATGTATCAGGGGAAGCTACGTGAAGGTTTTGTGGGACAAGTTAGGGACTTTGTATCAATCTAAGTCTCTGGTGAATAAATTTTTTCTGCGAAAAAGTTGTATAACCTGAGGATCAAAGATGGAGACTCGGTGACAGAGCATCTGAATGCATTTAATACTGTGGTAAGTCAGTTAGCATCTATTGATATTAAAATTTTAGATGAAGATAAGTGCATTAGTTTGTTGTGTTCTCTACCAAATTCGTGGGATAGTCTAGTTATTTCAATAGGTAGCAATGCAACTGCCTTGCAGTTTGATGAAATAGTCTCAGCCTTGCTGACAGAGGAGATGAGAAAAAAAAATATGGAGAGCCAGAATGGTGATGCCTTGTCTGTATGAGGATAGTCCCATAACAAAAATAAAAATAAGTCATCGAGTGGGAGATCTAAATCTAGAGGGAGATCTAAATCTCCAGGAAAAACTATAATGGTGGTGTGCTGGAAATGCGGAAAGGAAGGCCACTTTAAAAGGGACTGTAAACTTAAATTTCCTAACAAAGGAAAGGGATCTGATGAGGCTCCTTCTCTAGAGGTGAAAACCACCTCAGATGAAGGTGGGGATGTGTACTTGGCTTCTTCAAGTACACATGTAGATCATGAGGCATGGTTGATTGACTTAGGTGCATCCTTTTACTTCACTCCCCATAGAGAGTGGTTCTATGAGTATGAGAAATATGATGGCGGTGATGTCTTCTTGGGGAATGATAGGAAGGCTAAAATTGTTGGTCACAAAAAAGTAAACTTGAAGTTGCAAGGTGGAAGGGTTAGAACGCTTCCAAGTGTTCTACATATTCTTACATTAGCCAAAAATCTGATTTCTATAAGCAAGCTGGATGATGCAGGTGTAAAAATAGTGTTCAAGAAGGAT
>APFE030974979.1:348692-380153 GCA_000404065.3 Pinus taeda | reverse complement strand
TGTATGGGTTAAAACAGTCACCAAGGATGTGGTATCAAAAATTTGATACATTTATACGGGGACTTGGCTTCACCAGAAGCAAAGCAGATCACTATGTGTATTTTAAATTAATTGGTGACTGTGTTATTTATCTAGTCTTGTATGTGGATGATATGTTCTTGGTTGGAAATGACAAAGAAATTATCGAGGATTTGAAGACCCAATTGTTCTCCAAATTCGACATGAAAGATATTGGTGCTACAAAATATATTTTAGGCATGGAAATCAAAAGAGATAGGGCAAAGAGGAAGCTTTGGTTAAACCAGAGGAAGTATGTTGAGACAATACTGCAGAGGTTAAATATGTAGGATAGTAAACCAGTGAAGGTTCCTATTCCTGTAAGTGTAAAGTTATCTGCAGAACAGTGTCCCAAGACACAAGAGGAGGAAGAGGATATGTCCCATGTTCCATATGCAAGTGCAGTCGGTAGCCTGATGTATGTGATGGTATGTACTAGACTAGACATTGAACATGCAGTGGGAGTATTGAGCAAGTTTATGTCAAAACCAGGGAAGGAGCATTGGACATCAATGAAGTGGGTTTTCAGGTATTTGTGTGGCACTAGTGATTATGGTTTGTGCTAGCAAGGAAGACCAGGATTGGACAGAGTTTTGGATATCCATGGCTTTGTTGATGCAGACTGGGCTGGAAATCTGGATCAGAGAAGATATACAAGTGGGTATGTGTTTAACTTGTTTGGAGGTGCAATCAGTTGTATGAATAAGAAACAATCCATAGTGGCACTATCAACTACAGAGGCAAAATACATGGCAGCCACTCATGCAAGCAAGGAAGTTGTTTGGTTGCAGAGATTGTGTTCAAGTATGGGGTTAGTACAGGGAGCTATAAGGATAGAGTGTGACAACCAAAGTGCAATTTTCTTAGCAAAGAACCCTGCCTATCATTCAAAGACAAAGTAGATTGATGTTCAGTATCACTTTGTGAGGGATATGATAGAAGACAAAAAGGTGTTGTTGGTAAAGGTGGACACTTTGAAGAATACTTCAAATGCATAGACAAAATCTATGAGCTCTGAGAAGTTCTCTTGATGTAGAGAAACAATGGGCATTTCATGGTTGGAAAAATGACTAAGCTCTCCTGTGGCCCCCTGTGGAAAGAAAACAAGAAGTGGGAGAATGTTGGGTTGTGTTATATTCTTTCCACCACTAACCTATGTAGTGAACTGGGGGGTTAGAGGGGGGGCAAAGCTCCCCCTTTGTTGCGTCGATTGTGTAGCGGGGGGTTCACAGGGGGGCGGCAGCCCCCCTGTCCGAGGGGTTTGAGGGGGGCGGGTAGCCCCCCTCTACGGGATCCGGTGCAGTGCCCCAGGAAAAAAAATTTGGACACTATATTAGGTTGGGCGAATCTACCTATGGTTTTCAGTTCATGGTATTGGATGCTTCGGCATGTATAAATATGTATTGTAACATTGAAAGGAATATAATGAAAAAAATCAAGCAGGTAATCCCGGTTTTGGGATCCAAGAGAAAATCTCTATGTATATGTGTTTTATGTGTTATGCGCTCGCATTGTTTACTTTCTGTGTTTTAGAATTTGTATGCAGGTAATATCTATAAAAATGTTGAGTACAACCCTTTGAAATGTGGTAGGTGCATTGCATAGACCAAAGGGTAAGACCTTGTACGAAAATGTTCCCCAGGGTAGGTAAAGGCAGTTTTATCCTGATCTTCAGGGGCAATCTGAATCTGATTGTATCCACTGAAGCCATCTAGGAAAGAAAATAATTTTTTTCCTGCTAAAGTGTCCAAGACCTGATCAATGAATGGAAGGGGGTAGTGGTATTTCTGGGTTGCTTTATTCATCTCTCTATAGTCAACGCATATCCACCACTTTCCATTCTTTTTCGGCACCACTACTAATGGAGAGACCCACTTGCTATCAGATATTGGGTAGATAAAGTTTACATCTACAAGTTTTTGCAATTCAGCTTTCACAATATCCTTAAGATGAGGATTTAATCTCTGTTGGGCTTGGAAAATGGGTCTAGCATCCTTTTCTTTATAGATGTGGTGCATACACAATTGGGGATCAATTCCTTTCATGTCTGAGTAATCCCATGCAAAGGCTTATTTATATTTTGTTAGGAGCTGAACTAGCTTTTGCTCTTGGTTAGCAGTCAAGTTTTTGTTAATGTTCAAAGTTTTTCCTGGCTCAATTTCTATTGTTTTGCTATGTTGGTATTGATTGATCGTTAGTATCTTTTAAGGGGTCTTCCTCTACTTCACTATTGAATGTTGCTTCAATCATCTGACATTTTAGATGGGATTTGGTTTCTGGTTGGTTAATGAAGCTGTTAATGATGTTGTCCTCTGTTTGGTCTTTAAATTCCAGAGCATCTTCTATGGTTAGTGGTGATCTAATGTTTTCAGTTAGGTATGATATAGGTTGTTTTTTGGTTTTGACTATTGTTAAACTTGGCTGCACTGGAGGGTATAAGCCTAAGTTCTTTACATTGCTTCCTCTTGCTATAGTCATACTTCCTGTTTGGCAGCTAATGTAAGCATCTGTAGTTGCTAGCTAAGGTCTACCTAAAATTAAGGGGTGTGTTACATAGTAATTTGTCACCGTCCCTGTTACCCCTTCTCCCGCACCTTGGAGGAATCGTTCCCGGACCTGTGAGAAGTGACATGACCTGGAAAGACTTGCCTTGCATTCCCCTAGACATGAACTTCATATGCCCTGAAGACACCTTCTGCAAAATACCCATAAAAATAGCCCTTTTTCCATTGGCGCGGTTCCACTGTGTATAACTCGTGCCTATAGGGGAAATACTCCAAAGAGGGCGTGCCAGCTGGCGCTCTGTCTCAGAGTCACACTCGCGCCAGCCCAGTTGGGTAAAGTTTTTAACAAACAAACTTATGAAGGTTCTTCCTAACCCACTCATGAACTGAATCTATAATGAGTTGGGTCATTTTGGCTTTGAATCTCCATAGGAGGGAAGTAGTTCTCCACCTCTCATGGAAGCTTCTTAGTGATAAAGCCAACCCCATGAATATTGTGGAAAATCCTAACTCCTTCTCCTCTATCTATAAAAGCTTGTCCTTTTGCCTTTGACAAGCTAGTAGCTGGAGTTCTAGTGAATAGTCTCTAAGTTTCAAATTCTAAGTCCCAATGTCTGAGAATTGCTAGGCTCATGCTACAAGAAGCCTTCTTCATTCCCATAAGGCTAAATCTAAAGTGAGGAGATTCTTGTCCAAGTAACCAAGGAGAGAGAGGCTTGTTCCCCATTCCCAACAAGATTTGCAAGGATTGTGTTGCTGATCACCCAACCAAAGGAGGATTTGACGTCAGAACTATGCTTGTATCCTTCTTTGTTGTTTATCAATAATAGACGACTATCATTATGGTTCCACTCTTATTGTCTTTGTAATGATGATTGAGTTATATCCTTTCTGACTGATATATAGTTGCATCTTTTGGATTTTATGCTTGTATTTGTGTCGTTCTTTGCATGTACAGGTGTCCATTCACGAGGATCGTGGGGATTGTGACCGGCCAGAGCAAAGGAACGGGAGTGGTGACTCTTCTACAAGTATTAGCGTTGGAATCCAGGTAGGCCCTCATCATCGGTCTTTGATTTTCAATTAGGAACCTGCGTGTTAGCGTTGTTTGATTGTTGCTAGACCCCATTTGGGCTAGTAGGGATCGCCTCTATCCGTAGAGGGGATTTACCTTCACAACAATTTGGTGACTCCGCTGGGGAGTTAGCTTTTTGTCTTGTTGCTTGTTTCATTTTGTTGTTTGATTTGTAAACTTTAGAGGGAGCCTAAAGTACGGCTAGATAGCCTTCGAAATGCTATTGCTCCGCATTAGCAAAGTAGATCAACCCCACTTCAGTCCATCTCCAATTTGGTTTACGAGCTGAACGACTTGGAACTTGCCTTGTTTCTTGGTTGTTTCTTGGTTTCTCCTACTTGGTTAGCCTTCTGGGTTGAGTCCTTGTGTTGCTTCTTGCCCCTTGGTGTACCTGGGTACTGTTGGCCTAGCTTTGGCTCGTTTGTTTTTTATTTTTGCATAACAAACTTGACTGGCATGCTTTTATAGCATTACAGTCACGCTAATTGACGCCATTTTCTGATTGACAACCTGCGCCAATCCCTGAAAGGCGCTAGTTTCAGCCTGACAGTCGTGCCAGGCCTGGGAACTTTTGAAGTTTGCTTGGTTCTGAGCCTTTTGAGCTTGGTTTTTGTTCTGAGTACCTTTTCTCGACTGCTTGAGTGTGTTTGATTTCCTTGTTTGACTGGCTTTAACCTTTACCCTTTGGGTGTTTGCCTTTTTCCATCGATTTCACATTTCTAGCCCTAGGGCATCTAGTGGCTTTGCGTGTCGAGCCTTCCTCAGGTGTTTTGATCTTCTAGTGGTCCAGTTGACTTTTTGTTTACTCCCTTGCACTTGTTTGGTGGTTGTAAATCATTTTGTTGCATTATTTGGGTGACTTTCTTTGTCTTCACTTGAAGTCCGCTTCGTCTCACTTTGAGCCTAGATTACACGGCTCATTGGTGTCTTTGGGACTTTTCTCATTCTTTGGAGGTTTGCTTGGTGATTTAGGGAACTGAATGTGCTTGTATTGAATAGAATTTGTTTGTTATCATTTCTCAAAGTTTGTTTAATGCACTTTGCCATCAACAAAAGAAAAAATCTCTTTTGCTTTGTATTAGTTAATGAGAATTAGAAGCTTTTCGTTTTGATTAGTGATTAGTGATCTTAAAGAAAAGTTTGTTAATTTCCATTAGCTGCATTAGGGAAGTTCTTTGTTGTTTTGTGATCATTTCGTTTGCATGAAACCTCTCAAAGCCTCTTGTAACTAGCATTCATCAAATGAAATGACATATTTTGGCATATAGTTTGCATTTAGGGAATTTTGAGAGATTACATACGGTAAGGCCTGAAAACTAAAACATAATTCAAGATCAACTTTAAAATGAACTGAATAAATCTAACAACGCATTGGAACATAACGCACACTTTTTCGAGGTCTAGGCTAGAGACGTGCTCTGGTGTCGTTAAACCTAGTCACTTTTGTTTCCACTCAAGGTTGGGTGATTCCTCCTTTTGTGACTCAATTGTGGTCTAGTACGGACTTGTGCTCCCACGTACCGTCAAGTATATGGGGAGACCCCACTAGGTTATCTCCTTTATCCATAGAAGCCGTGATTGCCACTTACGACCCGTAACGCACCGAAAAACAGCATCGGGAAGATTGACTGCCGTACGGAAAGTCCTTGGTTTTCATACGATTGCCAAGGTGTATATGTAGTTTTACGGATTGTCTGGTAAACCTTTTGCCTAGTTCTCCAGAGTAGTCACTTTTGATCCTTTTCGGACTCCCTAAAAGAAAAGGCTTATCTGAGCACTTGTCACTTCAGGCTCATTAAACATTCGAAGGCGACTAGAGTCATCTTTTTGTCCTTTTCTCGACTCTTTAAAGATGAAAAGGTCAAGTTATGTCCTTGCGTCTTAAAATTTATTCACCTATGATCACACGCCCTGTTAGATTTTGTTTGTTGGCCATTTGATTGTGTGTCTTGTCTCTTTTTCAAGCCTCGTGTGTGATTTTCAGTTTTGATGGCAACTTTTCCACAGTTCACCAACCCAGGAATCCCCTCTGAAGGGAATCTTGGTCATTTTCCTCCTTTTGGGAATGTTGGTGCTCCTTACATGGCAACTTTTTCCCTTCCTGGTTTAACTGTTGGGTTGCTTGTTTGGTTGTTCTCAACCTATGTGGTCTCTACCACTGGTCAATCAGTTCCTCCACCCAAACAACATCATGCTGATTCCAAGGTGGACCTCTCCCCTTCTTTGCCTGTTTCTATGTCCTCATCTTCTACTTCACCTGGTGAAAGTCTGGATTCAAGTAACCAGGTGGCTAAGAAGAAGATGAAGAAGAAGAAGTCTCATAAGCGAGAGGCTAAAAGTGCAACTCCTTCTCTGAGTACAGCTCAGGTCAGAACTCCTTCGCTCCTCCGCGGAAGGTTAAGTTTCCTTGTAGATTGTGCAAGGGAGACCATCTTCTCCAGGATTGTCCTGGCCTTCCTAAGGTCTTAGAAATATGGTCTCACGATCTTGCCTGCCCCTCATCGCCCTCTGGAGCTCATGGCGATGCTACCCTATCAACTAGAAATGGTAAGAAGAACGGGAAGATTCGATTCCCCTGTAGACTATGTGAAGGCAACCATCTCCTTCACCTTTGTCCACTCATGGATAAAGCTTCCGCTGTTTTGGAAAGCCTTACAGCTTCTTTACCCCAACTTCCCATTGGTTATCAAATGCTCTCTTCAGATCCTCTCCCTATCGACAAAGATATTGATTTAGATCCTTCTCTTGTCCATCCCCCTCTTTCTGAACCTGGCTGTGCCAAGCCTGTTCCAGATCAACCATTGGTCGGAGAGAGTGTCAACATGGGTTCACCGCCTGTTGATCACTCTGTTCCAGAAGAGCATCATGATCATGTTCTTCTCGTCTCGTCAGATTCTCCTGAGTCCGAAAACAACCCTCCTATCTCAGCTAATCCGGAGAGTCATTTTTCGGTTCCTATAGAGCACGGGGGCAATCATACGATTCCCCCATCAAGTAGTTCGGTCGTTTCCTTCGACTGGAGTCACCTGACTGCTTTCCGCCTTCCATCCCATGTGCCTTTCCAGATTACAGTACATGCCCATGATACAGAATTACTCGGCATTGCCTTGGATGAGGGTGCATCTGTCAGTCTTATGCCTTCCACTACTTGGCACGCTTTGGGCTCCCCACAGCTTGTGCCGGTCGCACAGAATCTGATGGCATTTGACGGAGGAACCAGTCAACCATTAGGGATCCTTTAAAAGTTCCCTATTACTTTGGGAGGCAAAACCGTCTATATAGACGTACTGGTTGCCCAAGGTGCTTTAGATTTCAGTCTTCTCCTTGGTCATGACTATGTTTATGCCATGGGGGCCCTTGTCTCTTCACTTTTCCGTGTGGTTTTCTTTCCACACGATGGAAGGATCGTGACTATCGATCAATTATCATTCTTTAGTCCCCTAGTGCCTCCTGCGCAGTTTTCATCCCCTCCTGGTTTTTATCCACCGGTTGTCTCTGCCCTACCGTAGGTCAACTACGTGGCTACTTATCCCATGCTTGTATCCAGTGATGCTACCGTTGTGCATAGTGTCCTGGGGGCATTGAGTCCTGACTTCCAAGACGTTATCCTTCCACCGGGAGTGGCACTCTTGGAAGCAACGACTTCTTATTCATTATGATGAAGTTCGTTCGGAGCATAGTTTGCTTTCCTACGTCAAGCTCCTTAAAAATTGAAACTAGGTCTGTTCGGAGCATAGTTCGCTTTCCTATGTCAAGCTCCTTAAAAAATGAAACTAGGTCTGGTCGAAGCATAGTTCACTTTCCTATGTCAAGCTCCTTAAAAAATGAAACTAGGTCTGGTCAGAGCATAGTTCGCTTTCCTATGTCAAGCTCCTTAAAAAATGAAATTGGGTCTGGTCGAGCATAGTTCCTGATCTTGTGTCAAGCTCGTTAAAAAAGGAAACAAGGGTTATGAGGATAGTTCTTTTACTGTGTCAACCTCATTAAAAAATGAAACAACTCCCTTTCCACATCGAGTTTTGATTAAGATCTCGTAAAATACAAGTCGAGTCTTTCCAAGATCTCGAAAGTGAACCTTCATTCCATCCACTTTTGTTGAATGCAATGAAGCTTGGGGGGCATGTACCTCGTTTTGTGTCATTATGTTGGGGGCATGCGAACTTATAACAAGCATAGCTTTTCGTTTCAAGCTTGTGTAAACATGAAACTGAATCCAAGCAAAGTTCTCTTTGGTTCAAGCTTGTGTAAAAATGAACTGATACCCATTTTACATCTCGTGATTGCCATCTTTATCTGCTACATTTTGTTAGATGATCCTTGGTTGTTTTCATTCCATCGCCACCATCTCTTTGGCTGATCATATGCTTTCACTTGGTTGTTTTTCCTTTCCCGAGGGACTGCAGTTATGAGTGGTTTTATTAGCCAGCCCCTTGATCGCCATGTTTTGAGCAGTTCCACCATTGCCGGAACCAGTTGCTACCCTTTATACCACTCGTTCCTCTAGGAAGAGTGACCTTTAAGCTCTTTTCTGACTCATAAAATATGAAAAGATTGCCGAGTATTTTTTTCCCTTTTTGGCTCGTTAAAGAGAATAAAAATGGAGGTTTGCTTTCAGCTCCTTTCCGACTCTTTAAAGATGAAAAGAATGCTGAGTTATTCCTCTCGACTCGCTAAATGTAAATGAGAGGCAGTCGTCTTTAAACTCTTTTCCGACCGTGTAAAGACAAAAAGATTGTCGGACCCTTGTCATTCCAGGTTCTTTAACGGTTACGAAGCAACGTGATTTCGGTCGCTTTTTTACTTTTTCAGGTCGAAATCACTAATCATGAAAAGTAATCCTCGACCGTAATGGTCGGGCGATTGTTTCGAGCATTGTTTTATACTTTTTCGGGCTCGAGAGACACAACTTTACGAAAAAGGACACCCCTAGAGTTTACTTTTCTGCTGTCTTTTCAAACTCTCTAAACATGAAAAGACGGTGAGTTCTTCCTTTGTCAAACTCATTAAAACTTAATGACATCGGATTCCATCGAAATGACGCATTTTAAGCATATGCTATCCCCGTCAAGCTTGTCATCAAAAAGTAATTGGGGTACTCGCCAGAAATGGTGGGGAAAATGGAACCAAAATTATTGTCGTGTCGGCAATATGTCAGTCTTGAACATGGCACTTGTCTGCATTCGTGTTTGGGTGGGGACATCTCATCTTGTTTTTACACTTGCCTCCGTGGGTTTGGGTTATCCTATTTGACTTGTCATCTGCTCATTGCCCTGTTAGCATGACCCCTGATCATTTGATGTCAAATACTGCTAAGTCCACTATCGTGTTTCCAATATGTTCAAGAGAAGTTGACCTCTGCAGAATACTCAACCTCCCTTTGATACCTCACACAAAACATCTTATCCTTCTCTGTCTCATGTCGATGATGTGGGAAACACTATGGCCCACCTTCGATCAAGGGCACTTCCTGTCGACTTCAACTCATTATCCAGGAAGTTGACCTAGAGACTCCCTTCAGGTGCCTTGGAGCCTATATGCCTCAATGGCAGGTTCTTCGTGTTCGATGCGAGGTTTTCAGCATTGGCCTTTGATCGAATGATTCTATGGGTGTTTGACGTGAGCTCACTGATTCGCACACCATAGATTGTACCTATGGTACCTTGAGGGCCATTGTCATTATTGGTGGTATCTCTCGTGTCTGTTAACAGTTTTCATCATTGACTGGTAATCAGACGATGTTCCTGCATGTTCGACTTCGACTCCCATATTCGCATACTTGAACTTGTAATTTGTTCGGGTCAAGATGGAGCGCAAGACCCTGGATTTTGTCTATTGAGATCCAGGTTGCGATTTTGTGGATTATTATGATTATTACATGACTCATTCACTGGATGGCTGCGACCATGCCTGAGTCTACTTATTGATCCTTACTAGATGGCTACACCCATACCTTGGATCTAAATTTTTATGTACTCTGCTATGGATGGCTGCGCCCATACCACATACATCATGTACTTGAGATATCAGTTGTACTTCTCCACACAGGTTCTCCAGCGGCAGTGTTTTCAGTTGGCCATGTTCTTGTAAAGCATTTCACCCCTCTCTCTCTCGGGCCTCATGCTTTAGGGGGCATCTGTTACACAGTAATTTGTCACCATCTCTGTTACCCCTTCTCTCACACCTTGGAGGACTCATTCCGGGACCTGTGAGAAGTGACATGACCTGGAAAGACTTGCCTTGCATTCCCCTAGAAATGAACTTCATATGCCCTGAAGACACCTTTTGCAAAATACCCATAAAAGTAGCCCTTTTTCCATTGGCACAGTTACACTGTGTATAACTCATGCCAATAGGGGAAATACTCCAAAGAGGGCGCGCCAGCTGGCGCTCTGTCTCAGAGTCTCACTCGCGCCAGCCCAGTTGGGTAAAGTTTTTACAAACAAACTTACGAAGGTTCTTCCTAACCCACTCATGAACTGAATCTATAATGAGTTGGGTCAGTTTGGCTTTGAATCTCCGTAGGAGGGAAGCAGTTCTCCACCTCTCATGGAAGCTTCTTAGTGATAAAGCCAACCCCATGAATATTGTGGAAAATCCTAACTCCTTCTCCTCTATCTATAAAATCTTGTCCTTTTTCCTTTGACAAGCTAGTAGTTGGAGTTCTAGTGAATAGTCTCTAAGTTCCAAATTCTAAGTCCCAAAGTCTGAGAATTGCTAGGCTCATGCTACAAGAAGCCTTCTTCATTCCCATAAGGCTAAATCTTAAGTGAGGAGATTCTTGTCCAAGTAACCAAGGAGAGAGAGCTTGTTCCCCATTCCCAACAAGCTTTGCAAGGCATGTGCTGCTGATCACCCAGCCAAAGGAGGATTTGACGTCAGAACTATGGTTGTATCCTTCTTTGCTGTTTATCAATAATAGACGACTATCATTATGTTTCCACTCTTATTGTCTTTGTAATGATGATTGAGTTATATCCTTTCTGACTGATATATAGTTGCATCTTTTGGATTTTACGCTTGTATTTGTGTCATTCTTTGCATGTGCAGGTGTCTGTTCACGAGGATAGTGGGGATTGTGACCGGCTAGAGCAAAGGAATGGGAGCGACGACTCTTCTACAAGTATTAGCGTTGGAATCCAGGTAGGCCCTCATCATCGGTCTTTGATTTGCAATTAGGAACCTACGTGTTAGCGTTGTTTGATTGTTGTTAGACCCCATTTGGGCTAGTAGGGATCGCCTCTGTCCGCAGAGGGGATTTACCTTCACAACAGGGTGTCCATCAAGTTAGTTTCTAGGGTTGATAGTCAAAACGTCTGCAGGGTATTCCCAGGAGTCTACAGACACCATTATATCATGCAATGTGCCTTATTGTCTGACTACCGATCGGTCAGCCAACTCCAATAAGGTTGTGGTTGGGTCTAATGATGTAATGCCAAGCTTTTGACAAATGGTGGTTGTAAGAATATTGATTGCTGCACCTAAATCAACTAAGGCATTAGGAAAGGAGCATCCATTGATTTGCACCGTGACTATAGGACTTCCTAGGTCCTCATATTTCACAGGTGTTTCTCTTCCTGATAGTAAGTCAGATAGGGTACCGACTACATGATCAGTTGGATTTGTTGTTATTTTCCTCTTTGGCTTTTTCACACATAGTTCCTTGATGGTTTTTGCATAAACTGGGATATCTTAAATATCCTGGAGGAGTGGTATTTTTATACACAATTTTTTTAGTTCTCCCAGAAGATCAAAATCAGGATGTTCTATTGGGTAAGGTATGATCAGTT
The DNA here is from genome assembly GCA_000404065.3 of Pinus taeda. Taxonomy (NCBI): domain Eukaryota; kingdom Viridiplantae; phylum Streptophyta; class Pinopsida; order Pinales; family Pinaceae; genus Pinus; species Pinus taeda. The sequence continues at coordinate 368,730 of APFE030974979.1, read as the reverse complement.
GTTCTGGGAATGGTGGAGAAGAGGTGGGTTCTTGTTCATGATTTTTCTGTCTAACCAGATTCTCTTCTTATAGTGTTTGTTCTATAGGTAATGGATTTTCAGTTTGAACATTTTTATCTCCCACTGATTCTATTATATGCTTAGATCTTAATTGAAGGTCATTGCACTCCCTTAACTCGGTTTCTGGTTCTGGTCCTTCAATTTTTTGCATAGATTGAACCGGTCTGTTGTTGGGGTTCGGGTTGGGTTGGGCTGGGAGCTGTGGTCTTAAGTTGGTCTGGGGATTTTGTTGCAATGTATAAGTTGCTGGCGGTGTGGGTTGAGGGAGAGGGATCGTTCCAGCTCACTGATTTATGGGTCTTTGCCAGTTCGACTGCCAGTTTTGACTCTGCGAGGTGGAGGGTGACCATTGTGTTGAATATGCATTATTTTGCCAAAATGGTGGACAATAAGGAAAGTTCGGCCAATTGGTTTGATTTGTTTGATTTGGCCATGGTGATATGGGGAATGGCTGCTGTGACCAGTTGGAGAAAGGTGGTTGATTCTGCCACATTCCATTATACTACTGAGCATTATACTTAGGAGGCTCAAAAGAAGAGGATGAATCAATGGGCATACCTGTTTGTCGCAACTGCCACTGGCAACACTGATTTAGTAGGTAAACCAGTTCTATTTATTCTTCTGCTTCTTTGTAGACTGCTTTCAGTCCTGGGAGTGATCGTCAGCTTTCTGTGGCATGATTTTTCATACAAATAACACAGATTTTGATCGTATCCAGTAAGCACTCTTTGTGGCTATGTTTATGTTTCTTTCTGCATCTAGGGCAGAATATAGCCAAGTTTTGTTCTACTTCTGCATGCTTTTGTTTGGCTTAAATAATGTCCAACTGCATTGTCAGAGTCCCTAGAATATCAGTTTTGAAATCTTCTAGTAGATTTCCGATTTCTACACGGGTTATACCTTGTGATCATGTCACGTTCTGCTGGCTTCAGTCTTGTGCTGCCTCTTGAACTCCTGATACAGAAATCAATGATGTCAACAAAATTCTCCTGATATATGTCACCTTTACCCACAATGTTTAATGTTTCAATCCATTGTTCTTTCATCCCTTTAATTAGTGTAGTTTTTAACACATTGTCAGGCAAGGGTAAAGATGCATAAGGATATCTCTAGAGATTGTATTGAAAGTGTTCTACATATTCCTCTAGTGTTTCACTAGGTCTTGCTGTCACTTGAAATATCTCATCCTTTAATTCTCTGGATCTGTATTAATCTTGATATTTCTTTATAAAAGTAGTTTTCATCTGATCCCAGTCATTTATAACACCCCCACCTAACCCCATAAACCATCATAAAGCTGCTCCTTTTAATGTGGAGGGAAATAACTTTAGTTTTTGGGGATCGGTGGTATAGTCATAGCCCCAGAATAATACATCAAACTCAAATAGAAATGCATCTGGATCCTCTGATGTTAGCCCATGGAAGGTAGGAATATTCTGGAGAGGAATGGCTTTCATATATCCGTTCACTGCTGTGTCCACGATGGGATACTACAGTGTGGAGGTTTGAGGTGTTTGATGGTTTTGCGCCATTTGATCAAATATGTGCCAATACCCTTCTGGGATTTCCAGAGAGTTATTCCTGGGATGACTATAAGGAATAGGAATGAGCTTAACAGCACTTCCCTAGTCTGGGACAATGAGTGTTCCTTGTTGAACTACTACCTGCGGGGATCTTGGCTCCTCAGGTTCTCCTGCTTCTTTTTGGATAAACTTAACAACACTCCCCTTATCTGGGCTACTGAGTGTTTGAATTATTTCGAGAGGGGATCTTGGTTCCTCTGTTTCCCCTGCTTCTCCTCCTCCTTCATGGAGATTACTAGGATTCCCTTCTTGTAAAGAAATTGGGCGAGAATTCTCAATTTATTGAAAATCTTGCTCAGTTTCTTCTGTTTTGTTGTGCACCTCAATAAAGGCTACAGATGGTGAGTCTGTGGCCTGAAGGGAGGCAGTAGGTTGTCTAGAAGCAACTTTTCTAGGGCCTACTGATGGCTGAGATTCAACTTTCTTAATGATATTGTCTATGAAGGCTGGTCGACCAAGGGTCACCGGTCCCTTAGCTTTGTCAGGTTTGGATAGTGGTTTTGGATTATTTTCAAGTTTTTTCTTCTTAGTCATACACACAACTCAAATATTTATTTCTACCCTAAGTTCTTAACAATTCTACTGGAAAGCGGGAGGGGGAGCAGGGCTTTTACATGCTCCATACACAGGTTCTTACCTTCCATTTTTAATACCCAATTCTCTCCTAACAGACACTCATCAAATGCACACTACTCCTTAGAAATGGCTACACTCTCCCCGGCAACGGCGCCAAAATGTTGAGGTATAAAAGGTGTCTTTTTAACTCCTAATTATATTCACATTAGTCATCAATCCGGACAAGATTTTCTATTTCAAGAGTGTATATAGTTTGTGGCAGCTATTTACTCAAGAGTAATGTTTCTAAATTGGAGTACAGTGCTGTCAAATACAAGAATAAATGGATGCAGCTAGTGAACTCAAATTGCAATTAAAAGAAAGCTTAACTTGCTAATGCAACCAAATCAAACATTCATTCAAATATTAGTTAAGAATGCAGTGAAAATAACTCACTTCTCTTTTAACTGATTGATATTCCAAAAGTATTTTCTAATCTGAACAGCAGGGATCTTGGTCTGAGAGCGTAGACAGCAATAGTCAATACTCTTTACAGTGGAGAATCTCAAGATAGCAAGCTAAACTAAATTACTACATTGGAAATAGAATGCTGAACTCAAAGGACTAAATCTGAAATAATAATAAAGAAACACTGAAATAGGTAATTGAATAGTGACTTGAACCAATACTTCTATAGCATGTAAAATAGAGTAATTACGTTAAGTCTAAGAATATGAAATAGCAAAGCGATGCGATAAATAGAAATCAAACCAAACCATCACACAGTAGAAACTGTAAACGAATGATACAGGAACAACAAGTGAATCCACCAAGGCCGAGCCCTTAGCCGCCAGTGAACACCGTCGGATTACTTCAATATGAGACAAGCAACAACAACTATATTATGTATTAATCATTTGCAAAATAGTTACAGTAGTTCGTACTCTATTTCAATAACAAGAGTTGATGATAAAAGTAACAATACAATAGTAATTTCTGAATAATCTCCCCCCCCTGTTCTCTTTACAATCGCTGCCTTTTATAATGGTCAAGCGATAAGAAGGGTAAAATAGTAACAGCGATCCCTCAGGATCAAGAGATCCTAAGAGATCCAATCAATCTTCCATCTTCAGTTAGCTCTTTGTCTTTTGCACTGATGGTGTGATCTTCTTTGTTCTTATCCATAATTGCACGCTCCATCCTTGGCTTGCTACTTGTATGCTATTTCCTGGCTAGGGAACAACAATTGTTCCATTTTGTCATTTTCCTGCATGAAGAGTGATGATAGTTAGCTAAATCGTGATGATAGATAATTTCCTTATTTTTACCATAATCCCTTGATATATTAACACTTTAGGGTGTAGAAGGGATATAACTAAGGAAAATGATAATAAAATAAATAATATATGCATACCTTTTCCATGACTCAACATTTGATAGCATGCGCATCAACGTCTTGAGTGCGGCTAGACCAGCGACATACTGATGCATAGTGTTTGCGTTGATCGTCAAGTCTGCACTAGTGGCTATCCACATCAACTCATCAAAGTACATGTCTAGCTCGAGTCGGACTTGATTCTTTTTATTTGCCTTAGTGAGTGTCCCAATGGATGGGATTGCATGCACACACACAACAACATCCATGCTTCTGAACACCCATGCATGTGAAGCCTGCAAACTGGTGATGAGCTGTGGGAGTTCCTCATAGTTCTGGATCTGACTCTAGATGCGTGCCTTCAACTCTACCGCCTTGGGCTTCATCATCTTGGGAAAGTGTAACGGGGCTCCCTTATATCTCATTGTCCATCTTTGCATGCAGTCGATGACAATGTGCAAATCTAACAAGATGTGTGCTCTCCTAACACAATGTTGTTGCCATACATTGAGATTGACAACTGAATTATGCACGGTGACAAATATGGAATACAACATTCGTATGACTATCTCAAGAGATTATACTTCATTCAATATTGCTCTCTTCAACTCTGCTCTGGTGGATGATGTAACCTATTCTCCTCATTACTTGGCCATTTGTAACTCTTTAGCCATTCACTTGTTCTCTGCTATTATGAAGCGAATAATCAAGCTGGTGGCTTTAGCATATGCTCTGGTAGCATCGGCCAATGTTGTTGGATGCTTCATCACATCAGATATGATTAATCGTTCTTCGAAGTGCACAGGAGATGCATGGAAATCCGGTGTAGTCACTCTGTGTAATTAAACAACTTCGTGTTGTGACTCATCGAATGATATGTTGTGCATATCTACTTTAGGCTTGTCATCAAGGATCTCAGTATCTCCTTGATTGCTTAGGACTTTCTTTGCTTTTGGATCTAGTGAAGCTGGTGGGGTGACCTCTTGGTTGTGAGGCATGAGGTCTGTGTCCTGATCTAACTCTGGCTACACCATGTCCGTCTCCATCTGCTCTAATATATGTTCAATCTCTTGAGTGAAGTCCTGCTCCTGTGACTAGTCACCCTGTCTGATTTGTGCCAGCTTCTCTGATGAGTCTACAACCCTAATGGGCATAATTTTACAATCTATGCATGTTGCACCTCCTGTTGTGTCTGTCCTTGCTCTGCTTCCTTATCCTATTTGTGCAACTCTTATTATTCCCAAAGTTTCCGCTTCAACTCTTGTAACTCCTTCACTATTTCCTCCATCCTCTGTTTCTCTCTCTACCTTTGCACATTCCTCCTGTCATTGTCCCCTCTTCGCCTCTATCTCCAAAGCTGCTTTTAGTACAAGTAGATTTTCTTTGAACTTGCAGCTTTGTTCTACCTCTATGATGTTAGCAACCTTTCTATTGCCTTTATCATACGTAGGTACGTTACCCTCTGCTACTGCAGATGATGTTTCTCTCTGCGATGTTGCTTCTCTCTTCTTTGCTAACCATTCAACAGTTATGCCGACCGATTCATTGGGCCTAGAGAAGCTATGACAGTATCTCCATGGGTCTTCCTCAGGCCAATGACACTCCCCATGGATCCAAGGAAACCACACTCTCACACAGTGTTCTTTTACCAAGAAATGCGGGTCATACAGATTGAAACTTTTGGTGCCGAAGGTAAATCTGTTGAAATCCTCTATTTCGGCCTCAACACACTTGAGATTATGTATCTCGTACAACCAGATCCACAATGGAAGAATGGGCCAGGGTGTCTTCTTCTTTCGATGCAGTCTAGCTAACAGTCCTATTGGGATGTGGTATGACACTTCTTACATGACGAGCTTGTCCATGTAAAACTTCGGTAAAACATGCAAAGGATTCTCCGCGTTGTACATTCGTATGAAGGTGCCAAGGGGTGAGGCATATGAATCTGCTATGTTGATCAATGCCTCCATTACTTCCTGTGCCATGCATGGTGGTTCCTGTTTAAATATCAACTTATACATTAGGGTGAAAAAATGGTTTGACAACTGTGTGATGACCCCGCGGAAACTGCAATCAGAGAACAATCTACAGTAAGTGTGCTTAGAGGCTTCCAAAGGTGTCCATGCCCAACTCAAGCCTAGAAATTGATGACGGGGAAGAATTGCATCTAGAATGTACGTGGACATATATATCCCCACGTATTGACGTTTGGGAAGCTGCTGGGCTTCTGCTACCTGTTCCTTCAGCCTGTGAGCCAACATGTCAGACCAGTTGCACGGTCTGCCTTCACTGGCTAGTTTGTCCATCAGGATCACTCAACTCTACGGGAAGGCCTCTGTGCTCTCCTGGATATATAAGCGACGTGCGAAGATGACCAAGTATTGATATTCCTTCCGCACTATATTCATATTAGTAACCTGGTTGGGTGTCATCCTGAACATGCCTGGCTCCTTCACCCATCTCTTCAAGATGTCCATGGAGTTTTCGCTGCTGTTGGGTCTACTGAAAGGTATTTCGATTATGATCACCAACTGTGGGAAGTGGAAAATATGTTGATAGTCCTGTGCCCTGAATGTAGCAAGCTCTATCCTACTGACATTGCTTAACACCATTGCCTCAGTATCTGTATGTGAAATGATACAACGTATCATGTTTGCGTATGGAAATGTGGGATACCTACATGCAACTCGATACAAGCTAGACTTGTGAATATTCACATAGACCTTGGTGTCTTCCAGATCTTCCCAAATGTTCCTGAGAATGTATCATTAATGTATTTCCATTTCAACTTGATGTCCTTGTCTATGAGAAGGTTGATGTCTTCGTAAATTGACAAACTCATAGACGCTTGCTCAACTGCATCTCGAGTTGTGCTTCTGACGGTGTCATTTGACCCTGCTCTCTTGGAGGCCATCGAACCTGAACTACTGAGAGACAACCAAACACCTGTAACACCTAGAGAGAAGGAAACATTCATGGCCAGAAATATTTTAGTTGAAAACCAAAGCAAACTTGAGGACTAACATGCAACATACTCGGAAGACTGACAGCAAAGATTGCACAATTTTCACTGGGAGGTCGGGAGACTGACTGTCAAACTTGTGCAAAGCATTTTCCAGAATCTCATGAGGGTGAATGGCTACTGTAATTGCTCAATGCGAAATTCAGGCTGAACTATTGAGGTTTGAGATTGTGAAATGTGCAATTTCAGTCAACAAGGCATGTAGGCCGAGGGACTGCATTGCAAAATTTTCTGGGCCAGCAGAGAATTGCCTCTCAAATTTGGGCAGAGAAAGCCTGGAGGACAGTGTCTATCTCATTTTGTGCATTTTCTAGGAGAAAGGCATAGCCTTCCCTCTCAGAAATGCACAATGTTGTCCAGGAAAGGCGAGGTCTGGGTCAAGTTGCCTAGACCTGCCAATGGGCAACTGAAAACATGTGTAGTTTTGAATGCAAGGAGAAACTAAGTGTAAGAGAGAGTGAATAATCATGCATGCAAATACAAAATGAAAGATTCAAGAAACGGGAAGACATGCATGTGTGTGAAGCGGGTCACTGCAACAACAATCGTCGGTGCAAAAACAATGTCACGCATGCAATAGCAGTGAGATGCAAAAAAAAACTGAAGCAGTTCTTGTACAAGCTAACATGCATGAAAATGACAACAAAAATTTATAGAAATCAAGAAGCCAAAATAGTGTCACACAAGACAAAACACAAAAAGCGACAAAAAATCTGCACACGACATTTAAAGAAGACTTACCCGAAAAATGTTGAGTTGAACATGCCGACGACTCCTAGATGTCATGTGGGATGTCAGAGCTGCAAGATCGATAGGAGGAATGAGCTCTATAACATCAAATAAATAAGTTTAGGGATCATGACACGCATGCCACAAATCTAGGAAAAAGTGACACTTGGAGGGCAGTTTCTGAAATTATCTTTGCATGTAAGCTCCAACTGCTAAAAGTAGATCCCTAAAATATAGGGATGCTTTTTGCATCTTTTGTTTTTTTTTATTTCGAGAAAATCATCCCATGCATTAAAATCAGGTTTTCTTGGTCCCGGAGGGAACCGGTCAACCTGAAGGCACATGCAACAGCTTGCAAGCATGGGAGAGTAATTTGTGTAGTTTTTCGTCTAAGTTGGGCTACTTGTCTCTTAGGGATTCTGAAATTTCTAGGGTCAACAAGTGACTGTCTCCTAGAATTGCACAATTTCTGGGTTGAGGCCCAATGTCGAGACAGATTGCACAGTTTTCTCTGGGAGGCTTGTCTAATTGTTCTGCGCAATTCTTGAGGCCAGCAGGCAACCTAGCAGATTTGCACAATTTTTGGAGGGAAGGCTGGTTCCCCTCCAGAATTACACAATTTTCAGGGGGAGCTACTCAACCAACAATTAACCTAAGTCTGGGATGGCATCCTGTGAAGGGAGTGAAGCAAACTGATACGCATGGGCTGGAGAGCCACGGAAAATTAGTTGAAGCGTATGTACTTGACATTGCAAGACATGCTGCTAAAGATGGTTGGTAGGAAGGCTCCAAAACGAAGCTAAGGAAAAAATTTTGGAGGGTGGTTGTAGTCACTACAACACATGGCGACACACTGGTAGAACGATAACTATCTAAATGGAACTTGTTCGTGAAAATCAAGTCTAACAACTATGGAAGTATTTTTCTCTTCTCTATTCATCTTGGTTTCCATGCTTGCTTCATTGTAAGATGTATCATCTACCAAGCTCTTGGTCAGTCGACACACATTCTAAGCCAAGCCAATAGAGTTGTTTTGATTGGGGTTTAGGGATATATTGGTGCACAAGCCTTATGGTAGTCAGATTTTAATTTTCATCTCCGGTGTCGCTCCACTGCCATTAGGCCTGAACAATACCCCGGCGGAGTCACGCATGAACAAAACCATTGTTCCACTGCCAACAAGCCTGGTACCCTAACGGATTTACTTTCATCACCTCTCTACCCAGAAATCCCTTCTCTTCTTTCGCTTTACACATTTTTGAAATTTTTTATATTTTCATGTTTTCATTTTCATTTTTAACTATCCATAGCACTTATTCATTTCAGAGGTGGAAGAGGGATCCCGACTTATTGAGAGCATAAGAGGTTATCCCTTCAGAGAAGTAGTTTGTATGTACCTCTAATGTGCCTTTTAAGGTTTTCTTCCTCACCTTACTCTACTTGATTTAGCTAACAAGGATTAACCCAAAAACAACTGACTAGAGTAGGTGATACTAGTTAGCACGCAAGTGTTGTGTTTTCACCAAGCTTCAGTGCAAACAACACATATTTTCCCTTGGTGTATCATGGACTGAAGACAATAATTTTTGCATATAGAGACAGGACGATAGATAACCAAGTATTGATAGCTACACAAGTCCTCCTGTACTTTACCTTGCTTGTTTCTAGAGTCACACATGATCCATGCGAAACTATCCTACGAACGTAAATAAGCAAACAAACCTAAAAACAAAGAAAAAGCAGAAATGATGTGTAAGTAGTGCGAGTAAGAAAAAAAACAAGCAAGCAAGAAAACAGAGAAAGTAAGAAGCAAACATCCATTCAAGAAAACAAACCAAAAGCAAACACTACTCCTACTCCTTAGCTAATAGTGCATGGGTTTGCTCACGTAAAGTGATACTTCCAATGCAGCCACCAATGCATTGGTCAACCCATGTTGGTGAAGGCATGGTTCATGAGCAGCATAGCTATGCGAAACAACAAACGTGAAAGATATAAAAATGAAGACAAACACACTCTGAGCTTAAATGTGTCCACAAAACATAAGTGAGTGTAGGTGCATGACATGCAATCCATGGACTTACCATGGTGTTGTGCGACACTGCTTGGAGATGTTAAGAATATGCATACCCTTGAGTTTGACATGCAATCAAACAAGAGAAACAAAGACAACTTGCATCGCGCACGCGTGCTTGCTATCTAAGATTCCACCAATGTGTGAATGATGGGATCATGTAGTTTGAGTGGAGGAAGTGAAATTTGTGTGTGAGATTGATGTTCAATTCATACAGATGAGTGTTGAGGAGCCTTGGGTTTTTGAACAATTTTCGAACTAGAAGTGAAACCAACCTCAGGATAGCGAGGGCCTGACATAACCATCAACTCGAGATGAAGTGCCTCGATATTCTATAGGGTTTCAACTTCATCAACAAATAGATCATAATAAACAGTTGGCTTTAAAAAAGCAATAGAAATAGAATCATCATCGTGGTTGAATACATGGGTAAATAGATCATGACAGCTATGATCAGCAAAATCAATGATTTCATCGACATCCTCATGATCTGATGAATCAAATAGAGGGGTAGATGAGAAGCGAATAAATTCACTGTCTACGTTTCCAGAAAAAATAGATGAGAAATCAAGTGGATGTTTAAAGAAAGATTTGCCATCTCCACTGTTGAATGATGGACTGACATCCGTTGTATTCTACGAGTGATTAAAAATGGGTGCATCGATAGTTGGAGATACACAAGTGAAATCAGATATGATAGAATCACTAAAGATGTCAGGAAAAAGTGGAGGAGGTGCAAATAGAAGGAGATCATCCTTCACCGCGGGTTGATGTTCAGGCTCCCAGGCATGTTCTTCATGAATGACAGTGTGTGTTGGTTGTGAAACACCAACTCCGTCGATGGCCTAATACTCGTTCACAACATATGTAGAGTTCAGAATGGAAGAACATAAGACAATTAAATCTAGAGGATCAGCGAAATACAAAGATGGAGGTTGAGGTAAGAGATGCATGTGACAATCCATGGGCTTCGTAACCAAGTGTTGAAGCCCCGAAAATTGGGTCTACAACAAGGGGATACCCACCCGGTCTGGACCTTGGTTGGCAGCTCCTTTTCCATTTGGTATGGTGGGTCCGACTGGGGATATGGGACCAGTTTCCCAATTTATGTGTGTGTGTGTGTGAAGAATTGATATTTCCCTTCTAAAAGTCCCTAAGTGAGATGCTCTAATTCTAATTCTAATCTAATAACATGCAAATTTTATTCTAATAAATAGAAACATCTAATTCTACCCAAACCCGGGGTGTAATCCTTCTGTTATGCGATCTAAAATGATTTCAAATAACAATTGGTAATAAAGATCATTCAACTGCTATGAGAAAAGAATTCAATGAAGATAAACCACTTCGTATAAAAATTTAAATGAAACAATTGTGAAAAACTTATTGCATAATAAGCTATTCATACATTAAGCATAAATAAATAGCTATCACCGTACAAAAGTGCCAAATGATAACTCAAGCATTCATACATTAATACATAAACAACTGAACATGAATATCACTTTAACACAAGGGCAGAAATAGTTAAGAGATAGAAGTACCATTTATAACTGGTCCTACGCATGAGCTTCAAGTGATAATTATTTATCTCTTCTTGATCTAACATCCACTAAGGGTACAGAAGTGCAACATCAGTAGCAGATATTAAATGCAAATATCAATAAATCCTGTTCCATTCATTCATCAAAACCTCCTCAGAGGGTACAGAAGTGCATGTTCTGGGGATAAGTTTTTGAAAAATTTCAGGACCCTTCTCTAAATGCATGAGAAGGGTTTAAATACTACTAACTAAATCTAAAAATAACTTATTACAAAAATGTAGGATGCGGTTTAAATGACCGTCCTCATTTCAGGAAAAAATAAAACAAAATTAAAACTAAAATTGAATCTAAAATTAAAACTACTTCTGTATCTGCTCCTTGAAATCGCACGCGTTCAGCATCTGTTTGAGAAGAGTCGGCTGGCCGACTTCCGATTTTAGCTAACCTGAGAAAACATAATCGGAGAGAGCTGGCGCCATCTTTTCAGTAGAATTGATGATACACTTGAGAGTCATCCATTGGCTATGTGGCTTTACCAAGTATGCCCAGTAATAATCTCAGGTCAACTTGCTTAACCCTTGGATTGCTTCTGCCTTTTCTTGAGCTTTCTATTTCCAATTTGTCTCTATCATTTCTTTCTTGCAATTTTCAGGGCTTGTAGGTGACTGAGCAATTAGAAACTTTCCTTTTCGAGAAGTTTTTCTCAGCGATGTGTGATTAGCGCTAGGCAGTAATCACGCATCGAAAACTACCTCCGTTTCTTGATCCAGGCTTCCTTGATGCGTTTTTTGCCTTTTGCGCTTCTTTCTTTTAGTGGGTATACAGCTCAAAATTTGTAAAAAATAACAATTTCATGAGCTCTTGACCCTGAGCCTTAAACTGTCTGTTTCTGATATCAGCATTTTCGAGTATCCATTTAACCATGTCCGTATATGGAAGAATTTTGGTCCTTGCTGCTATCCGGTGTAAGAATGAACAAGCTAGTTCTGTAATGGATGCCTTGGAAGAACCATGTGAATCCGCAGTAGCTTCGACTTCCATTACTCTGGGATTCTCCTCCTCAAGTAAATTGTACATGCCTTCCCATGTAGCAATACCAGCCTCTCGGTTGCAGGCGGTGTCTGTATACAAGGGTGCCATTTCCTTCTCTTCAGTACTCGGGGCTTTGCTTTTCTTTCCCATAATATGCTGCGTATTGCTTTGTACCGTTCCCTGTTCTTTATTCCTGCAATTTACAAGTGAAGTGAGAATAATGATAAGGAAGGTGATGGGAAAGTTTTAAATGCAAAATACGCATAAAATGTACCACCTTATGTGAAATGACTTTTTGATAAGCACGAAAGCATACTTCCATTAATAACTGGCAACTAACTCATTAATTGGCATTAAAGCGCATAACCAGGTCTCGGTTTATGGAAACTATTTTTTTGAATAACGAGCATGAAAGATCTGCGATGAAGCAATTTTGCGATTTGCTTCGCAATATTGTAGATCACAACATCGCAGAATCACGACATTGCTTGCTTGCTATATCGCGAACTTTCAATATCGCATTATCGCTTAATCGTGCTATCACATTGTTGCTTTATTGCAAAACTACAATATCACAATATCGCAATATCGCAATATCGCAGCAACATAATATATGACAATCTTTGTTAATCTTTTTTCTGCGAAATGCGATTTACGATATGCCATCGCATATCGGCAATTTTTAAAGTTTTTTAACATAAGCGGTGTTTGATGCATAAGGTGCGATATATGTTTGTCATCGCGTATCGCGATCTTGCAATTTTAGAGTTCGGCTTGCAAGGAGGTATACTGCTATCTTTTTGTGATGCGATATTTCTGAAGGAACTCCTACTTTATCATAAAACTTAGGCTTTTTTAGTTTTTTTAAGAGTATTCTCCTAAGCTTATGACGGTAAGTTTTATTAAAAAAGGAAATACAAGCACTAATTGACTTTTTAAATTTTAAACTAAGGGTCCCCACTTATTTAGTATTAGGAATAACACTAAATAAGAAGGGGGGTTGTTGCTGGCCACAACACCAAGTCAGCGTGAAAATTGAGCGAAGTGATGTTGGGAGGATGTGTCAGTTGAACAGATGTGTGTGCATGTTCTCCCACATCACTCTACGGTGGTGGAGTTTTTTGATGAGGGGACGACAGACAGTCACTTGTGACAATGACTATGTCGATCTGTGATTGCACAACTCCATCACCGAAGTATGTTGAGCGGGGTTTGAACTTCAACTTCATCTTGGGATTGAGAGATTTGTTAAGACAATATTCAAATCTGTCCCAAAGATATGGAAACTTCATCTGGCTTTTCAGAGCTTGAAATTGTAATACACTGAATCGGTCCAAAAAGTCCATAGCTGATTCTTGCAGAGTCTTCCATTGTTTTAATAGCTTTTTGTGAAGAGGTTTTGGGTCAAAATGGTGGAAAGTAGATTCAATGAGATCACAGAACTGGTCAAATGAGTGTACGCTTCCAGGTGGAAAACTGTTGCATAGAATTCCAACCCCATTATTATATTGGTGTGCCCATGTAGTCCCCATATTCTTATTATTGTGCCCCATAGAAGCCCACTATTGTTATTATTGTGCCCTTACATTATTATTATTCAGTTGGCTCTGATTATATTATGACCCCTTAGACTCCTATATATAGAAATGAGGTCTTGTCATTTGTATCATCCAAGAATTGTTCATTTGTGTAATCTAAAGGAGGCTTCCCCCTCAAAGAGGCTAAATTCTAAGGTTTTTATCTCTCTTTTTTATCTTTTTGTTGGCTGGTTTCATAACATTTGCTATCAGAGCTTTGGGATTTTAGGGTTTTGCTGCTCCAAACAGGTCATCGTGGAATTTTCACTATAACTTATTTCCTGCGATGTTTCAGAAGCTAAATAAAAACCCATTTGAGCTGAAATTGTTCTGAACTTTGGGTTCAAATTTTAGAGCTTTTCTCAATATATTTTCAGATATTTTATCTAAGGAAGTTAGGGTTTTTGTAGACTCTCGAATTTCATTCCAAACAGGTGACCTGAGGAAAATCATCATAACTTTTGTTCTAAGCATTAGATTGAAATTTCATAAGAAGTTTTAGAAAGAGGGTGGCCTGCAGTTTTCTGTGTATCAGTTTTAGGTACTAAGGTAAAAAAAGTGACACGTGGCACATCCTACAAGTTCACTCTACTGAGCTAGTCTATAATCAGGTCACCGTGGGAGATTTGGCATAACTCTTCCTTGGAGAATCCAATATTGATCAAACTTGCAGGGTTAGAAAGAGGACTCAAAGGGATACTACAGGATGTGATTTCAGATATTCGAAATCTTCATTTACCAAGATACAACAAATTCAATATCGAGCTCTTACAAAGTGAAAAAAAGGTGTGTAGTTTTTTTTAAATTTTGCATAATATTGGTTTGAAAAAATAATTTGAAGGAATTCAAAGGGAATAGTGAAGAATTATTAGCATTAATTGATGCCCCAAAGAAAGAAAATGGAAACACCTAGTAAGAAACCTGAAAGCTCTAGCATGACTCGTGAAGAAGAGGAAGAAATGTGACATGATATATCAAAATTACAAGACCAAGTACAACAAATTTCGCTCTCACAAAAGGTATCTTAAGCCAAGATGAATGGAGTGGAATCTAATATGAATGACGTGTAAGTTAAGATGGATGGCATGGAAGCTAAGATGGATGGCATGGAAGCTAAGATGAATGGCGTGGATGCTAAGATGGAAGAATTGAATATAAATTTGAATAAGTTGCTACAAGAAATTGTTGCTAATGGTGAAAGGGTAGTAAGGAAACTCATGATGAGAACAAAAGAAATGTTAATCATGATTTCATAGACTATAATGTTGGATTGAAGACCCATCATGTTCCAAAAATTGATATGAGGAAGTTTGATTGCAAGGATCCCAGAACATGGATACTACAGATGGAGCAATTTTTTGATCTCCATAATGTGCAAAACACACAAAAGGTATGTATTGCAACTTTATATTTGCAACCAAATTAGTTTGTATGGTATCGATGGCTTTGCTCTCGTAAACAAATTGTCACTAGGGAAATTTTTACAGAAGAAATGATAGCACATTATGAGGATACAAAAAACAACACCTTTTTTAGCCAATTGATAAATCTCAAACAAAAGGGTTCAATGATGGAGCACATTGAGGACTTCCAAAAATTCAACATAAGGGTAATAGATATTCTAGAGGAGCATAGGATTGATGTGTTCATAGTGACTTTAAAGGATAATATCCAACATGAGGTTCGCCTTTGGGAACCTGATTCATTGGAGAAGGCATTCAGCTTAGCAAGAAAAATGGAAAGCAAAATTATGGCAACTAGGAATCCTACCACTCACAACTATAAATATGGAAGTGTTGTTGCCCCTAGCCTTCCACAACCTACAAAGACGACACCACAAAAATTGGAAGAAAAAAGAGAAAAATGGCTTCTTTACAATTGTGATAGAAAATACACTAAAGGTCATAAGTGTGCTGAGAAGAAATTAGTCTACATAGATTGTGAAGAGGAGGAAGAAAAGGAACCAGAAATGTCAAAAGAAGAGGATATACTCCAGGAACAAACCCTAGATAAAGAAGAAATTAATACGACCATATCTTGTAATGCATTGGCTGGAATTACCAATCCTCAAACTATCAAGATAGAAGGACATATCAAGAAGAAAAAAGTAATAGTGTTGATTGATTTAGGAAGTACCCATAATTTTATTCATTGTAAGATACCCAAGGAATTGAATTGCTTCCTATATCCAACACCAGAGTGTCAAGTGATGGTTGCAAGTGGAGGAACCATAAATTGCTCTGGAAAGTGCCATAATATCAAGTTATCCATGGGAGAATATGTATTGAATAGCCCAATGCTTTCCATTCCAATGGGTGGTGCCAATGTTGTACTAGGAGTCCAATGGCTACAATCCTTGGAGAAATGGGAAAGATAATCAGCTCCGACGGTATGAAAAAGCTTCTAAAGAAGGAAAAACGAGGCGCACTTGCACAATTATGTTCGCTAGAGGTTCCCACATCGAAATCATCTATTTCTAGAGATCTCCAAAACGTCCTGGACAATCATTCCAAGGTATTTGAGACTCCCAAAGGCCTCCCACCTATTTGTGATCATGATCATGCTATTCATTTGATTCCAAGAAGTGTTTCTCCAAACATCAGGCCGTGCAAATATCCCTATGCCCAAAAGTGTGAAATTGAATGTATGGTTGCAGAAATGCTAGAGGCTGGGATAATTCAAACTAGTCAAAGTTATTACTCTACTCTAGTAGTATTGGTGCACAAGAAGGATGGATCATGGCACATGTGTCCAAATTATAGGGAGCTCAACAAGCTCACTATTAAAGATAAATTTCCCATTCCTGTCATTGATGAATTATTGGATGAATTGCATGGATCAATTTACTTCACCAAGTTGGATCTTCGTTCAGGATATCATCAAATCATAATGAAGACTGGAGACATTTCGAAAACAACATTTAGAACTCTTGAGGGTCATTATGAATTTTTGGTAATGCCTTTTGGCCTTACCAATGCACCTTTTACATTTCAAAGTTGGATGAATTCCATTTTCAAACCCTTCCTTAGAAAATTTATGTTAGTATTTCTTGATGATAT
The DNA here is from genome assembly GCA_000404065.3 of Pinus taeda. NCBI lineage: Eukaryota > Viridiplantae > Streptophyta > Pinopsida > Pinales > Pinaceae > Pinus > Pinus taeda. The sequence continues at coordinate 352,120 of APFE030974979.1, read as the reverse complement.
ACTAATCTACAACAAGTCTTGGAAGGATAATGTTCAACATGTTGACAGGGTGTTCAAACTATTGGAGGAGAAACAATTATATGCAAAAAGCTCCAAATGTTTCTCTGGATTACAAGAGGTGGAATATCTAGGTCATCTTGTATCTCATGAAGGTGTTAAGGTAGACCATAACAAAATTAAAGCCATTAAGGAATGGAAAATCCCCACATCCATAAAGCATCTGTGAGGATTTCTCGGGTTGACAGGGTATTATCACAAGTTTGTTAAGAATTATGGGAGAATAGTAGCACCCCTAACAACATTATTGAAGAAAGATGTATTTTCGTGGACTCCAAAAGTAACAAAGGCCTTCAAACATCTTAAAGAGACAATGTGCCAAGCACCAGTCTTAGCTATGCCAGACTTAACAAAAACCTTTATTGTGGAATGTGATGCTTCAGGAAATGGAATTGGTGTTGTTTTAATGTAACATGAAAGACTCATTGCTTTCGAAAGTCATCCAATCAAAGGAAAGTATTTACACAAAGCTATTTATGAGAAGGAAATATTGGCAATACTACATGCACTTAAAAAATGGTGACCCTACCTATTGGGAAGACACTTCGTAAAAACAAATCATGATAGTATTAAATACGTTTTAGAACAAAGATTAACCTCTAAAGAGCAACAAAATGGGTCACATAAATGTTGGGTTATGACTTTGAAATCATCTACAAAAAAGGGAAGCAAAATGTTGTGGCAAATGCACTCTCAAGAAAGGATGAGGATGTGGAAGCATTGTTTTGTGCCATTTCAATTATCCAACCAGATTGGATAAATGAAGAAAGGGATGAATGGAAGAAGGAGGAATAAGTGTGGGCACTCATTCAAAAGTTGTAGAAGATCCTAGTTCAAACAATATTGCTAGAACTTGATGAGGAAGGAAAAATAATATTGGAACCTGGAGAAGTCACAGAAACAAGAACCTGACATCTACGAAATCGATCAATTTCAAAGTATCTCATAAAGTGGAAGAACTTACCCGTTGAAGATTCCACATGGGAGGACAAGAATTTTATACAAAAGCATCAAGAACTACTCAAGTGTTGACGACAACACTTTTTGAAGGAGAGGGGCATGTTAGGTACCTATACTACTAGTGTAACAATTTATTGTTATTAGTACAACCCCCTTATTATATTGGTGTGCCCATGTAGTCCCCATATTCTTATTATTGTGCCCCATAGAAGCCCACTATTGTTATTATTGTGCCCTTACATTATTATTGTTAGGGCGGCTCTGATTATATTATGACCCCTTAGACTCCTATATATAGAAAGGAGGTCTTGTCATTTGTATCATCCAAGAATTGTTCATTTGTGTAATGTAAAGGAGGTTTCCCCCTCAAAGAGGCTAAATTCTAAGGCATTTATCTCTCTTTTCTATCTTTTTGTGAGCTGGTTTCATAACAATGATAATTGTGTTCTTCCTTCTCATGTCGATGCTGATAAAACAATAAGCTCAACATAAACTTTGTCATCACAATGCCCTGCCATCTTGCCAATCGATTCTGCTACCACAAAGAACCCATTGAGCCTTTGATATTGGCCCAAGAATTTGCATGATAGCGGAACGATGCCATTTCCTTCTATGTGTCAGATAATGGAGGAGCTCTTCTCACATTCGAATTCATGGCAGAAGCTGTAAGCTTTGCAAATATTTGGGTTCCTTTTTATTGCAAGCATAACATTGAACCCCACAATTTTAGCAGTACACGTGACCTTACCAAGAACAAATTGCGTCCAGACATTGTGAAGGACCGTAGAAAGGTTAAGAGGGAATATGATGAGTTTAGTGTGTGAATCAATGAACTTATTGATCCAATTCGGCATAGATCAGATGTGTATAATGCTTGGGTTTCAAAAGCCACATGAATGAACGATGGCATTCATTGGCACGGATCTTGCGCAACACCCGGTCTAGAACATTCAAGGGGAGATCATGTTGGAATTACAAACTTGCCCTAGGGGTTGCCCATTTCTCGATGAGAGGTCCTAGAATATACACTAAAAGCATCGCCAGACAGAAGTGATGAATATGGAGATCATTGTTATGGGGATCATTCTAGATTCGGTGCTCATTAGGGTTATGATAGGTCTGGGTCAATATGGATTTGATCAAAGGAGATATGCACTGAATCTCTTATGCCAACCTGTGAGCAGCTCACGCAAGGAGGAAATCGATTAAGCCAAATCGCACCTCAGCAACCACTCTAGGAAAAGAGGAACAATTCACCAGACTCTCTCCCTCTTTTAGTATTTAGTTGCAAAACTAATTCTTATTCCAGAAAATTGTTAAAACTAATAATCTTCTATATTTTAATTGGCTGAATTAAAAGGCCCGGTTTGTAATTTGATGCTATATAAGAGATTGCCGGGAGAAGGAACAATTAGTCAATTAATTAGACAATTAGACAGTAAGGAAGGAAATCGATCAAGCTAGGGACAATGTGCATGAGAGGAAGGCACAGAAGGGAAGAGGAGTTGTCCCAATGTAGCATCATGTAGTTCATAACTGGTGGATCGCTCCTCTTGTCTTGATGGAGCTCAGCATTGTCTGCTTGATGTAAAAATTGTTTTTCAAGAATTAATTGAAGTAATCTTCATCTATTTTTTGTCTATTTATTTATTGCATCTAGTGATTTTGACTACTGTGTGAACCAGGTTAATCGAGGGTGTGAGATGGCTGGGTCGACTGCCAGACCAGCTCGCCACTGCTCTTAATTTCTTAAATTAATTAGCATTTAAATTTTCATTTACTGTGTGAAGTTTATTTATTAATTTATAACCTCTTTCCTTCTCCAAATTGATATTATTTCATTTGCTGCAACGTTTTCCTTTCATCTCTAAACTTCATTAGTTTTCCGCATTAAGAAATTGTTCCTGTACTTGAGATTTGTGCTTACACTTGGGATATTTCTTCATATCAAATTGGGTCCCTCCAGTTGTTCTTATTTACAATATCGGCTTATGTGTTGATGGGCTGTAATTGATTTATATTCCAGAACATGAAAACGATGTGAGTCATTATGGTTTTGAGGTATTGACATATTCATTCAATCTATGCTTACGAAAACTATATATTACTTGTATTCTGCTGAGCCAATATTAATGAAATAAAATTGCGTCATGTTGAAAACAATAATGTTTACTTTCCATTAAGCTTCTAGACAATTCTCCATGATTTATTTTCAAGGACAAGGAAGGCGAGGTTCATATTAATTTAATTTCTTTCATAAGTTATTTACCCAGTAGATTTACTTGGTGAAGCTTTCTAGTTGATTTCACAAAGAATTAGTACACACAGAATTAGTATAGGAAGAATGATTTTGAATTGCTTTTGAATTCCTTCCTACATTTACAGTCCCTTGATATTGTGTCGACACTGTT
>APFE030974979.1:335491-347895 GCA_000404065.3 Pinus taeda | reverse complement strand
TTTAGCCTCCAAGATATTTTCCAGATTGAAGATTTGATCTCCAGCTCATCATTAAATATTCCAACTCAGAAATTCGCTAGAATAAGAACTGACAACTTTTCATTGGATGTTTTGGGAAAATGGAGAAGAATATGGAAAATCCGAAACATGGGTTTTGTCTAGGACAGACCAAGTTAGTTTTGTAATGAGCTGTTGTCCCAAAATCAGTCCGTATTAAGAGAAACAGAAGGTTCTCTAAAGATGTTTTGCTCAAATTCGTTGTTGTGGCCATTTTCCAAATTATCTCAGTTGCAATACCAAATTCTACCTGTTCCTGTTGAATGCTAATGGAAAGATATTTTAGATATGATCTTGTTGATCAATTTGTTGTGAATAATCCAATTTTGTAATGGGAATCACATTGTAATCATCTTTGTTGTAACTGCTCTCTACTCTCTGTGTGTTTAAATGAGAACAGAGATCAATGAAGAAAGAATATTATGGGGAAGAATTAGATGGATTACTAGATTAGAGATAGATAGGATAGGATAGGAGGAGAGGGAGAATTATCATTGAGAAATTGTAAATTTTATCACTGACTCTCGCTGTTGAAGCAGAGCACGAAATTACTGTAACGCTTATGCAATGATTAATATATAAAAGTAGTTGTTGTTCCTTCACATCTCCTGAAGTAATCCAACGGTGTTCACTAGCAGCCAAGGGCCTGACCCTGGTGGATTCACTTGCTGTTCCTGTACCATGCATTTATGATTCTTGTAGTGTGATGGTTTGATTGAATGCTTACTTTCTGCAATTGTATCGCTTTGTTGTTTCTTATTTTCCAATCTTAACAGAATCGCTCTGCTTTGTATAATCTGTAGTAGTGTTTACATATTCTGTTTGAGATCATCAACTGTAAAGAGTATTGACTATCATTGTTGAAGCTCTCAGATTGGGATCGTTTGTTGCTTGTGTTGGTTATTGAGGATTGTGTTTGATTTAGATTAAATCAGTTAAAAGAGGAATGAGTTATCACTATTGTATCCTCGACTGATGATTGTTGTTACTTTGATGAATGTATGATTTGATTTCATTAGAGGATTAAGTTTTCTTTAATTGCAATTGGGATTTATTAAAAGCATCCATTTACTCTTGTATTTGAAATATCTATACTGCAATTTAAGAAACATTATTCTTTGGGATTATAGCGTGCACATATTGTGTACACTCTTGAAATAAGAGGACTTGCCCGGGTTGATAATTAATGTGGGATAAATAGGAGTTTTAAAAGGTACCTTTTTGAAACCAACATTTTGGTGCCATTGTTGGGGAGAGTGTTGCCATTTCACAGAGAGTGATGTATGTTTTATATTGTTTTCTAGGAAAGAATTGGGTATTAAAAATAGAAGGTAAGAACCTACGTAATGAGCAAGTAAAGTGCTTGCTCCTCCGCCCGCTTTTCAGCACAATTGCATAAAAGTTGAAATAGGTGTTTGATGTTTGTCTGTTGCGAAAAAATTGGGTATTAAAAACGGAAGATAAGAGCTTGCGTAACGAGCAAGAAAATTACTTCCTCCTCCGCCCACTTTTGAGCAGAATTTCGTAGGAATTGAAGTAGGAAATTTAGAGGCAGAATATTTTTGAAAAAAATATCATAATTCCACTCAAGTGGTGATGTAAGCACCACCCATTTAACTAACCAATTGACAGGAACATTTGAAGGAGGAGCCTCAAAGAAAAAAATGAAGAACATATTCTATTACGGTAAGAAATGGCTCACATTTCTACTTTTGAATTCCCTATCAGATCTAGGAGGAGTGACACAAATGCACATAATTCCCCCATCTTCTCTACCAAATTTTCATGGTTTGACAAAGGAAGATCCAGATACATTCTTATTTGAGTTTGAAATACTTTATAGAGGATATGATTATTATACTAATGATCAAAGGTTGAAAGTGTTTCCTCTTACTCTAAAAGGAGCAGCTCTCCGATGGTTCATGAGCCTAGGTGGGAACTGCATCCAAACATGGGAGGACATGAAGAACATATTCTTGAAGAAGTACCAAGACTATTGCAAGGCCGATGAAGATATTTTCAATATGATACAAGGGTAAGATGAAAGCTTGGAGGATTATGTAAAGTGATTTCATTAAAACCTTCAAAAATCAAAGCATAAGTATTTGGAAAAGGAGATCTTAAAAACACTCCTACTCAAAGGAATCAAAGATGAATTTTTATCTCTTAAATATGATAGGAAAAGGTGATGTTTTTCAGTTGTCATATGATGATGTTTGTGAATTGTGCATAAGGTATTCAAGAGGAATCTCCAAGGTTAGTAAGAATTCTAGAGAATTTTCTTCTTTCTTTTCCAAATATGCTACAAGAACAGGTCACATAAGAGCTGAAATCAATGTTTTATTTGAAAATTTTAAAGTTGATTTTATTAGCACTCTAAATTCAAAATTGGATGTTTTGCAGAAAAATTAAGAAATTGAAGAAGTGTTTTTCCCTCATTGCCAAAAGGAGCATCCCATAGATAGTTGTTCTTCCTTATCTAGGATGGAAGTAGCATATCAAAGAGATGAGGAAGCTGCAATAAGGTCAAAACCATGGAAATCATGGCCTACAAGCATAGTTCAGAACACTTCCTCTCCATCTTCTTACTTGCACAATCCATTATGGAATACTCATGTGGTAGGGCAGCCATGTCAATCTCAATATAACCTCCACAAATCTTGTCTACAAGTTTGGCATGGTTCATCTTATGATTGCATGGCTACTCTCCTTCATCTTGTAGCACAAACACATCCTCCATATTTTTCACTAGCTCTTCCACAACATCTTCTTTGCCTATCAAAATCATCCACTCAATCCACTCAACTACATCATCAAAATGATCCATTCCGTACACAATTTCTTGTTCAACTCATTCCACACCCTGACCATAATAAACCAGTACAACATGCTTATAGTGTTGAATTGAAAAATTTATCCACCCTTCCCACCCATTCTATCTCACGTGCACCATTGGAGAAAAATCACAATGAGATTCAGAATGTTTCAATTTCAAAAATTGTAAAAGTTATGAAAGAAAATAAGGTTTCTTCTAGTTTGCATCAGCAAGCCATTTTAAAACCTCAAAAACTTCATGATACGATGGCTATGGGAAATCAAGAAAGTAAAGAATATCTTGAAGATTGGTTTTACTCCATCATTTGCTTGCAACATCACTCCATACTTCAACAATTTTTGATACCATCTTTTTAAGGGAAGTTGGTTTCTCATACCCTAATATTCATTAACATGCATTTTGCAAATTTGGGTATGTACATATTTGAAGCCTTATTTCGAAAATGGTTCCACTGGAAGTACTCTTATATGTAATCATATTTATTTTTCAAATCAGAATAGGTTAGTGTAAAAAATAAAATAAATAAGGACATAAATAAATACATTTTGTTATGTAAACATAGTTGTTTTCGTTGCAACACGTTGTGGAAATCAACATCGGTGATAAATGTTTAAATTTATTTATGTATGTAGATGAATTATAATGGAGATAATAGTTCTACAAACAATTATATTCATTTTTATCACCAGTTTGAAAAGAATGCTTGAATATCATAATTTTTGGTTTGTGGGCTTGATGAAATTTCTGAAAACATAGTCGGGACAGTAATGTTTTGAGGAACCAAAAGGGAATATTTTTAAAGCCTATTTATATCCTAATTATCCCTTGATTTCTAATTTCCAACCCAATTTGAATTACTCAATTTGGATTTGAAACGAAAAAGTTATAACCAAAACATTGACAGAGTGTCTAATAGGCAGCTTAGGAACAGAGTTGAGACAATCAGTTTTTCGAGGCCTAAATGAATATATTTTTAAAACATGTTTCTATCCTAAGTATCCCATGATTTCTACTTTCCAACCTAATTTTAATCACTCAATTTGGATTTGAAACGAAAATGTTATAACCAACACATTGACAGGATGTCTAGTACGCAGCTCAGGAACAGAGTTGGGACAATCAGTTTTTGGAGGCCTAAATGACTATATTTTGAAAACATGTCTCTATGGTATATTCTCATATGAATATAGTTTACAAATTAATTTGAATCACTCATTTTGGATATCGTATGAGGAAGTTATGACAAAAATACTGACTGTCTATCGTAAATCAGCACCCTTAAAACTCTCTTTTTCCGGCTGTTCTTTAGAGTATTTCACCTATCAATTATTCTTTTCTTCAAAACCTATTTCTATTGGAGATAAATAAATGAATCTACTTTAATTTTCAATTTGAATCATTTTAATCTAACATCAAATGAAAAATCTATGCTTAAAATATCCACTCTTGTTCTAAGTGGGGTAATCGAAAATGACTCTGTTATGTAGGTTGTTCTAAGTAAAATTGACATATCATATCATTGAATTTTTAAAACCTGTTTCTGTTGAAGATATAACTTTGAATTAGCTCTCATCTGGCTTTAGAATCACTCAATTTGGACAAAAAACAAAGAACTTGTGATTAAAACACTGCAGGTTAGCATGATTGGCCACTGCTCTCCCACAAGTGACAAATAAATTTTGATTTGTTATTTTCTCCATGGATTTGTTATACAGAGTAACTACTTGATTTTTTGCATAATTTTTGGATTCGGGGAGCACAATCACCTCTCTTTATCCATGATTTAATGTTTTATTACAGGTAGACACTCGTTTTTTGCAGGTCCTAGGAGAATAAACAAGGTCAATTTATGGATGAGCAATTTTTGAAACAAATTTTAATGAAACAAGGGAATTTAATCCAATTCATTACCCAACAGATTCATAATAGAAGCAATGAAGAATTTATTTCCATTTGAAGATTCATGTCACTGCCGTCAATACATTTTTCCAAAAGATCATTTTTTTCCTTGCCTTAGGAAATAACATCATAGTTGTTGTAACTTAATTTATTTACATATTGTTTTTAAATAAAGTGTTGTTTCTTTTCTTAATTTTCTTATGTTTTTGTATTTCAGGTGTTGCATCCTTCAAATTGTAGTTTCTGCTCCATTAGCGATTGAACAATGAGGACCCCACGATACAAATTCTTGTTGCAGAAGGAAACTCTTCGACAACACCAGTCCACTAAACAATTTATTCTCTTGAAATCTGTACATAAGTTTACCTTTTTTTTTTCTTTTTTTTTGATTGGATTTGCTTGGATAATAGATTGTGCATTAGTTTTTTTCTATTTTTCTTTTATTGTTCCCTATAGGGAACAACAATTTTCGTGTGAATTTTGTCTATTGTTCCCTCTAAGGAACAGCTACTGTTCCTTCTAAGGAACAACAATTTCTGCATGCATTTTTTTTCGTTTCGCTGTTCCCTTTAAGGAATAGTTGTTGTTCCTTCTAAGGAATAACAATTTCTGCGTGAATTTTTTTTTTTCGTTGTTCCCTTTAAGGAATAGCTGTTGTTCCCTTTAAGGAACAACACCTTTTTCGCATACATTTTTTTGTTGTTTTTTTAAGGAACAACACTTTTTTTGTGTGTATTTTTTGTTGTTCCTTTTAAGGAAAAACACTTTTCCGCATACATTTTTTTGTTGTCCCTTTTAAGGAACAACACTTTTTATGTGTGTAATTTTTGCTATTCCTTTTAAGGAACAACACTTTTCCGCATACATTTTTTTTGTTGTTCCTTTTAAGGAACAACACTTTCTTGGGTGTATTTTTTGATGTTCTTTTTAAGGAACAACACTTTTCGCATGCATTTTTTTGCTGTTCCTTTTAAGGAACAACACTTTTTTTGGGTGTATTTGTTGTTGTTCCCTTTAAGGAACAACACTTTTTCGCATGCATTTTTTCTGTTGTTCCTTTTAAGGAACAACACTTTTTTCGGGTGTATTTTTTGTTATTCCTTTTAAAGAACAGCATAAAAGGAACAACACTTTTTCGCATGCATTTTTTTGCTATTTCTTTTAAGGAACAACACATTTTTTGGTGTATTTTTTGTTGTTCCTTAACACTTTTTTGCGTTTTTTTTTTTCCTATTCCTCTTAAGGAACAACACTTTTTTTGGGTGTATTTTTTGTTGTTCCATTTAAGGAACATCACTTTTTCACATGCATTTTTTTGTTGTTCCTTTTAAGGAACATCACTTTTTTTGTGTGTATTTTTTGTCGTTCCCTATAAGGAACAACACTTTTTCACATGCATTTTTTCATTGTTTCCTATAAGGAACAACACTTTTGTTTGTGTGTATTTTTTTATTCTTCCCTATAGGGAACAACACTTTTTGGCCTGCATTTTCTTTGCTGTTCCCTATAGGGAACAACACTTTTGCATGTATTTTCCTTTGTTGTTCCCTACAGGGAACAATAGTTTGGAAGTATTTTTAAGAACAACTTCCTTCTTCTTGTGGGATTATTCCTAGTTCATCTCAACCACATTTTACTAATTCCCTTTCATGGCGTGAAGTACACTACTTTTATGAGGACAAAAATTATGGATTATATTGAAGCAAGTTAATATCATTCACGTTATGATCTTTAACAGGAAAACTCCTTGATGATAGATTATTTTCAAAAGGGACACAATTATTTATATACTACTTTACTGCATTATTTTCTATTGTACATGATACTGATTGATCATCTTAATACCATGTTGGTTACAACCTTCCTGGTTATAATCTTCTCTGTCTGTAATAAATGAGATGATGGGTATATTTTTTCTATTGACATGTTCAAGTTTTTCCACCATCCCTGCTCTTAAGGAGTACTAAGCCTCCCTCTTTTTATCATAAAAATGTGTAATAACAGCAAAATTTTGTTCGCAGATGGAGGATAGGGGGTCTCATTATGAGCTAGACTACCATGTTGATAAGGCTGTAACAAAGTGACATTCCCATTATGGCCACTACACCAGGGTTATGATCCATTGGATAGCCAAATTATCCTTGGAGCAGGAGGTCTCATCACGAGCTGACCTGATCACTTTTGCTACATCCCAGTGAATGGCAGTGTGGTTATCTAGTTAACATGCCAGCACACTGATCTCTTTTGTAGATCAACACTGGAACTCTGCATTTATAAATTGAGGATCCTGGCTCATATGGGTTAAAAAGCAACCTTGCCGAGGTTATGAATGCATGCTGGTAGTAGAGGCTCTGCTTTTGGTATTGAAGTTATATCTTATCATCAATTATTACTATAATACCCTTTTCTTATTCTCTCTTTTTATCGGAGAAGTTATTTCCTTAATTTTTCCTATTTTGAACCTTTACACATGAGAAATTGTTTTCAGATCAATCACATCATTTTTAAGCTAGAATATCGTCAGCAAAGCATATTTTTGGCATATTGCTGTCATTTTTCTTTTTCGCATAACTGATCATCAATCCAAAGTGTCCTATCTCTTATTCATAACTATCTTTACACACTCTGCTCTCATTATAACCATAACTCTCACCATCTTATCATTTATATGTGTACTCTACTTCATTCACTGTTGTATTGTTCATTCCCTTGCCTTGCCATCAGCACAACACTTTTCATATGCTTTATGGTCATGGAATCCCTTTTACAATTGGAGGGGGGAATGTATGCATCATGGGATAGCATGTGATATAAATACTGAACTCTGCCATAACTTGACGATTTAACAAAATATTAGTATTTCCTTTATACAAATGTTTTTCTAATTGAAATTTTTGCATACGGCTCAACTTTTGTTGTTCAAAACTAAAATTGTGGATTCAAGAAGTTTGTATGCAGAATAGTGATTTGTTTACAGGATACCACCAAGTATGGGGGGGAAGCTCTATTCGTAGCATGACCACACTATTGTAACTAACAGAAGAGGTTTGAACAACTCGTGAACGCGAACAATTGTTCTGACATGTTGTGCTTGCTTGAATTCCACCTTTTGCATCATTTTCAACATCACCTCAACCTACATTAGCTTCAACAAATGCCAGTCCATACATGTCATTCCACATTTTTTTCGGAGGTAAAAATTGAGGTAAAATAGCATACTTTTCTGATTTATTATAAATTTAGGAGAATTTTATGAAAAACCATTGAGCATTATTTACCATCATTTATTCCACATCTTTAACACTTCCCATTTTTCAAAGACATAGATTCTTTCAGTTTGGGGGAGTGTGCCTTTCATTTATTTATTTATTATAACCATGCCATTGATATTCTATATCATCCATTGATCTTCTTATTCATTCTCAACACCTCCCTTATTCCATGTTGTTTTAAACCAAGCATAGATTTCAACAGATTGTAGCAACCATCTCAATTTGTTTTCTCACATTGCATGAGGGCATGCTAATTCTCCAGTTTGGGGGAGGAATTGTTATACATGATGGATGTTTTCTACTTTATTTCTCATTTAAGGTGTGTTAACACCCAGGTTGTTCCCTATGACTCCTTAGGGAATATGGCCAGGGTAACCACTAACCAATCTTTGGACTACAGCTTCTAGCCCAGCTGTAATCAGAGAGGGCTCTCTCTGTAAGATTTGTCACTGTTTTAATGAAATTTTAGGCTAGTTATGAAGTGGATCTTTGTTTGTTTTTATGTTTGGTTGGGAGGATGTTTCTGATAGCTTTTAGAGTCTGTCTGCAGGTGAAACTAATCCATTGGGCAATGGGGTCTATAGCTGTTGCGTTCTTGAGATCCTGGATTAAGTGTTGCTGGTATTACAGGGCCTGTGTGTATTTCATAAAACAAAATGTAAGTTGTGAGGGTGGAATGGAAAACAACTAGCAAAGAGAAATTAAGGATTCTTTACTAAGCTGGATAGTGTGAAACAGGTCTATTATTTAGGAGAAATTACTTGAATTCCTGAAATAAAAAAGCACTGTGATGATATAGTATTAAAGGTAGCATTGAAGAATTACTCTTTAAATACTTTAACTGAAGAAAACATATGAGATAGCTTAGATTGAGCTCAGGGTAACCAATGTTTAAGTCCTGAGACTATTCTTTTTCCTTGCTACCTAGATATTGAGTGTATGGAAAACATGAAAGACATATGAGAGAATAATGATCACATGTAAAACAAAGAGTAACAAGAAAACTTATTGAGCCATGAAATACACAGGAATCCTGCAACTTTGAGCCATACACCATCAAGAGATCAAGAGACACAATGCTTGGAGAAATCCCATCGTTCTTTGTATTAGCTGTCTGAGAGTTTACAATATCAGAGTAACAGAAGAGATATCAAGAGATTTCTTACATCCGGAGTCCAACCCCTGCCAACAAATGCGAGGGGGAATATATAGAAGTTTCATACAAAAATATCTCAGGTATTGAGTCATCTGAGAGGAAAATATCTTCTTACACTCGTATATGGTGTGTAGATGAGAAGTAATTACAAACATAAATGAGTCTTAAAAGCCTTTAACTCCTGTCAGGATAATTTTTGACCTTTGGGCATTGCGGAGTCGGTTGTGCGGCTTTGCCATAACTGCAGAATGATGTGCTATGCAGCTGTTATTTCTTGTGTCTTCTTGGCCCTGTCCACTGTGCTTGCTGATGCTGTTACTGCGGTCGAGTACCTGTGCTGATTTGGCTCAGCGTCTTCATACCTGCTGATGCGGCTTTTGCCCATATGTATATGTAATATAAACCTTTTTGCCGAAGAAAAAAGATTTGACTTCTCAACTTTGGTTCAAAAGTAACCCCATTAAATCTTGCCATGTGTCTGGAGGAGGCAGCTGATGCTTTAAAATTGACCCTAAGGTCTCATAAGCCTCTATATATTTATAGAAGTGAGGAGGCTCATCAAATAAATGTGACACTTCATTCTTAATAAAAAACAAATTATCTAATTTTTCAAAAAGAATTTGCCCTGTTACTGGGCCTGCTGAAGATGTTCCTGGTGTCTCAGCGATCTGAATTGCTGCAAAAGTGCTTACCCTTTTGATATAATTCTCATGAGAGAGTAACTTCCCTGATTCTAGCAAGCTGGGGAGCCCTTTCTCCTGCAGAGCCAAGAACCTATTTTGAAATTTGTTTATATCAGCTTGCATATCCTGGATTCTTCTGTCCAGGGTCTGGATTAAATTCTTCATTGTTATGACTCTTTTTATCAGAGAAATGGTTTCAGTCCTGTTTCCAATTCCCATTTTTACCAGCTGGGAACTTGTCCTATAGTTGAGTATTTCAATCATCCTGGGGGCAAACTCAGGCATGTTGCCTAAAGAGGTCCTTGCTCTCTGTAGTTCTTTTCTTGCCCTGCCAATGAGTCCCACTTGCTCGTATATGGAATCAATGTACTCCCATTGGTTAGTTATTTATTGTCCAATGGTGGTCCAAATTACTTGTTTGAGCTCTGCTGTAACTTTCTCAAAATTGAGCTCCTTTTCTAGCTCTGCAATTGTTTTCTTCAGAGCTTTTACTTCCCTCTCCCTCTCAGCCACATTTTGCTTAGACTTATCATATTTTTCATTTACCTTTGCTAAGTTGTCCTTGGCTTGACTGAGTTCTGACATCTGAGACTCTAGCACCTGAATTTCTTGCCTTAGTTTCTGCATGTCCAGGCTCTCAGCCTGTTCTGTTGTTGGTGTTGTAGTGGCTGGTACTGTGGTGCCCGGAACGTCTTCTGGTGCCTGTTGTTTTGGAGGGATGGTATCTTGAGGGGTCTCCTCAAGGTCTATTGATTCTGTGGGCGGCTTGGAAGATTGCCCTGCCTCTCTCCTTTGTAGCGCTGCTTCTAATGTAGTCTCTGTGTCTTGCAGCTTTTCCTGTGTTTCTATCAGCTCTTTATATAAAGTCATTAATAATGCTGTTGTATCTTTTTCTTGCCTCTGCTGGGCAACTTCATCTGTTTGTGGGTGTAGAGTTGGGGGGATCTTCATTTTCTTTTTAATTGCAGCCATGTCTGCATCCCTCAGTTTAAGGACTTGTTGTATTGCCTTAACGTCATTGGGGTCATGCCCAAACTCTATGATTATTTCCTCTAATGCCTTGATTCTGTTGTCTTTAGCTTGGGAGGATGCCCTCTCCAACTCAAGCTGTGCTGCAGTGTTGTTCAAGCTATTTTGCAGCCTGTAGTTAATCAAGGTCTTATCTACCAGAGTGGCATAGACCATCTCACCTGTTTTCTTGTGGAGCTCAATCTGGTCCATGGGGTGGATGTCTTTTGAGAGGACTTCCAAGTTGGTCCTGATATAATCTGCAGCTGTTTGTGGTTGCTGCACTGTAGGAGTGAAATGGATCATGGTCATCTTGCCTTCTTGCACATCAAAGGCAGCCATGAGCCTTTGCTGATTTGCAGGAGCCATATTTAATAGGTGATTATAGAGCCGAATTTTTATTGGCTCACTCCTCAGTTTGGCTTCTTTAAATTGTTCTTTTATGCTTGTACCTGTTCCCTGCTGCTGCCCTGAGGAGCTCACTTCTCCCAACGCTGCCCTGTCCTTCTCTTGTTGCAAGGAGCTGGCAGAAGCCTCCATGCTTGGCATTTCCTCCTCTGAGAAGGGATTTAGCCTTTGCCTTTTCTCTACTGTTTCAGTGAGGGGAGTCTCCCTCTCTCTCTTTCTGCTAATGTCCTCCCTTTGAGGGGTCTGGAGGACAGAGGAATCAAGCCCGGAGTCTTGCCTTGGAGGTGCCATATTTGTTGTCTTTTCTTGAGTAGCTGCCTGGCCCTCTGCTTTCTGTTTCTCCTGACCCTGTTGGTCAGCTTGTTGCTGTTCCTGCTGGGGCTGCTGTTGATGGCCCTGTTGGCCCTGTTGTTGTTGTTGGCGCTGCTGGTCTTTTTGGTCGTCTGCTTCTTCCATCACTTTATCTTTTCCCTTGCTTTGTCCTTGATTGGAAGATTGCACTGCCTCTTGTTGTGTTGCAGAGGATGAAGCAGGCACTGTTGTCTGAGGATTTGGTAGAGCAGGCACCTGAGAAGGACATTCCAAGTCAGCCATTTTTAATAAATGCCTTCTAGCCCTTTCAACTAGCTCTTCTTGAGATACAGGCTCTATTAAGGTGTTTTTCCTCCACTTTGGTTGGTTAGCATGTCTCAGGATGTGGAACATGCTCTCATGCTCATAGCTAGAGAGCTTGCATTTCTGTCTCTTCAAGGATATATAGCCGTTGGGGTCATAGGGCTTCCAAAGGAAGCTTTGTTTTAGGCCAAGGCCTTCCAACATCCTATCTGCTTCCTTCCATCCTTCTCTTCTGTTTAGGATGAAGTGGCCTAGCTGGTTTCTAACTTTGAGCTGTGCCCTTTTTCCTTTTCCTGCAAAGTGTACGTGGTCAGCATTGCCAAATTGCCTGAAATACTCCAGGGCAAAAAGCCTCATGGGCACAAATCTGGGCAGCTTGTATGGGCGCAGCTCACACCCATATATCCTAATCACAGTGTGATGCTGGTAAAAATACCAATCTCCTATGCTGTAGGCACTGGACAGTTGCA
>APFE030974979.1:298551-314924 GCA_000404065.3 Pinus taeda | reverse complement strand
ATCATTACTAGCACAGTTTCCTCTATGAACTCCATTGATTTGTACCCCAGCACTGAGCTTATCATGTATGCCAGGTCCAGGCCTAGTTGATTTAAGTAGCCATCAAAGATGGGAGGATGCAGCACTGTATCCGACTTGTTAATAAACAGTTGATTCAATTTCAGGATCTCTGCCTCTGTGAGTATCTTAGCCCCTTGATTGATTAAGTCCAGCAAGGATAAAGGAACCAATTTCCTTTGGGCTTTGAATTGGACCATTTCCCTGATGGCCTCAGGGGTGGTGTAAAATACAACTACACCTTGTGGGTTAAGCACAGCCCTCTGTACAGGGTCATAACAGTCAGCACACAAGTGGATGAGGTCAGGGAACTGGTTGGCCTGGGGCATCTTGAAGACTGGGAGGGAGGACTCCCAAATGCCTAGGATATCTGTTCCATCTCTGTGCCTAGCCCTGAGTTCATTTAGTAGATGAATGTGAAACGTACATCCGGATCGGGAGTCCTCTGAGATCTGGTAATCTAAGTCTGCCAACTCTTGCCAGTCCAGCTCTCTCTGAGGAGCATTTAAGGGAGTAACATTAAGGACTGCTGATCTTGCAGGGGTATCCATGTCTGATTCAAGTATTTCTTGAGATGCTGGGTGTGCTAACTGAAAAAGTGGAATTGAGAGGGACAGAAAACAGCAGGGTTGATGTATAGTCGAATAGAATAGTGCCGAGCTTTCTGAGAAGGCTTTTATGCAGTCTGACAGACCTCTTTTGACAGTTTGGGAGCAATTTGGTGAGTTCACGATTGCGCGAACAGGGAAGGGTTTTAATAGTAATTGAAGTAAAAGAACAGTTCTGCCACAGTAATTCAACCTTAAAATGTTCAGGAGAGGTAGAATATAGTTGGTTTCCCGGTCAAGTTTCAATTTTATGCCTGGTCAAGGTGGATTTTACAAGAAATCACGAAAAAACCAGCTTACGGGAAGATGAAGTGGCAAATACCTGCTTAACCAGTAGCTTGGGACGAAGTAGCGGTTGGGTTGGCGCTCTGAGCTTCAGCGGATGGCCGCAGGTTGGCTGGTAGAGTGCTCGTCGTGGTTTGCATGCAGACAGCACAGAGGTCGTTTTCACAGAAAGATAGCGAAAAACAGGAAAAAACTGTCAAAATATGGCCTTTTTGTTTTATTGGCGCCTTTTTTGTATGACGTCAGCATGTGGGTCCGGGTTGGATGACGTCAGCAGGACGTCATCGGGTGATGTGGCGGCCTAAGACCGGTCCACGGGGACGATGAGGTGGCAGCCAGGTGGGCGAATGAGGGACGAGGTGGGCGGACGTGGCAAGGACGTGTGCAACAGCAGGACGGGGACGTGGGAAGGACAGGTGTCGCCATATCAGGCCCCCTCCTGCACGGCAAGGAATCTGTCAGAGGGGGCTCCGATGGAGTTTGGCTGCGACATCTGTCCCCGCGTGACGCAAGCGTCTGACAGATATCGTAAGGTATCTGTCAGACGTCAGGGGGCTTCCGAAATAGATATGAGCCGTTGATCTGCGGGTGCGCGATCTGACGGCTGTCGGGTGATAAACCTGCACGGGCGATAAAACCTGTCTTTGTTAACTGTCAGACGTCGGGATTCCCCGAACTTGCTGCGAGCCGTAGATCTGGGAAAGCCACAATCGGATGGTCATCGGAAGGATTAGTTGCACAGACTATAGCAGTGAGTGGGCGGGTTTTAAAAATTATATTTTTTGGCAGGCTCGACCGGCGGGACCCTCCATTTGATAAATGATTTTCAAAGGTTTTTTTCCCAGTTTTGATTACAAAAATTAAATTCGATCCGCCATCATTAGGAAACGGTGAAACATGCGGAATTTTATGCAAAATTTCATGTACAATATATACAAAGGCAAAACTATAGGAGAAAGGGTTTCGATGAATTTATACAAAAAAGGACAAAAACTGCCTCCCGACCTTAGGATAAGGTGGGATTGGTATATTTTCATATTATTTCCGCCCTTGAATGGTTTAGGGGGTTAAAAGGTTTTCTCCAAGCGTTCTTTAGGCAAAAATGGAACTTTGGGTAGGGGAATAGGTTGAGATGGAGAAAAAGGTTGAACATGGGTTCTTGACCTTAACCAGGTGTTAATTCAATTCCCAGGGAGTGGAGATTATGGCTATAGTGCCAAGGAGGGGATATTTATACACTGTGGGGTTTATACACCATGGTGTTATAATAATAGGGATAATGAAGTATAGGGAGCTAAAATAGTAGAGTTAGCTGTTAATATGGGGGGAACACATGGATGAGGACCAGTATAACCAAGTTTTCTTGAAAATAACTTGGAGTCAAGAGTAGATCAAAATGAAAAGACTTTTGCACAAGAAATGTGGCTTTTAAAGGCCATAAGCACTATCATAAAACTTTAAGTTTCTCTTATGTACACAATTCATGAAGGGGTGTTAGTAATGAGTAATATACAACTGGAAAAGGAAGTCAGTCATACTCCACTATATTGTTTTGCTTGTGCATTGTTTAGCAACTTTGGTGCTGAAAGAAAACATCACTTCTGCAACCCCATCTACCTACCCAACTAGTTCACCTAACATTTTTTATTCCTTCTTGGAGGGTGCACTTGGACTTGCAAACCCTTTGTATGCCCTTTTCTTTTTCATTGGCTTTTTGCTTTCATCTTCTATCTAATACTACCCTTATTCCTTCCAAGGCCCCAGATTAAGCAGTTGGGAACCTTAGTTTCTCTACCTGGCTACTGATCTGCCAAGATTAAACAGTTTGGATAGATTTCTTTCTCTATTCTACAACATAAATTGAAAACATGGCATGACCCAGATTAGACTGTTGGGTCATCCATGAAAACTTTAATAGGCCTGAAGGTATGTACACACCTTGTCTTCTTTTGCAAATATGGATCCTTTGTAGCAGCAAAGTGGAGCATATTTGGCACTTGAATTTTTTGCCAATCATGAAATATGAAACCTATTGGTATAGGTAACCAACAAGGTATACAATTTCATTTTTATATAGTGCGGAAATTGATTTGCATATATATTTAAAACTATGAACTGAATTCTTGTGATTTTTGGATAATAAAAAGGTATCATTAAAGTACACAAACCCAGATAATTTCAAGTTAAATTAGTTCATAAAATTTCGGAAATCATGCACTCTCACTTACAACCATTTTTCTTATATCTCATGATCCGTGCATCAAAACGATCTGAGTTTTGGATCATAGAAGCATTAATATAGTAGAAATCTACTTGCAACATTTCAGCAAAAGCTGTTTTGTAGTTTTTGATAAAATAGTTAATGAAGTTTTCTGTTACTTATATCATATTTTGCTGCAACTTCATATACATATAGTTGAACATCAATGTAAAAAATTGTTATGCCTTCATCAACATTGCTAAAATTAAATATCCATTATTTGAGGAAGAATTCATTTGTTCTATCCATTTCATGAGTTGGGATGGACAATTTTTGTATTATTGCTTGGTTAATACAGAATATTTGGTTTAAATGAGGACATGCAATATATTCAGTTTGGGGGTATGTTGGGCCGCTAGTTTGTCATTATTACTATCACTCTTTAATGCCTATTTCACCCATTTCTACCATTCTTTATCATGTCATTTATCACGGTTTATCATATAATTCCATCTTATAATTATTTATGCTCTTATGGATAAATATTATTTCTTCTCCTTTATTTTTAATAAATTGATTATTATGCATGATTTTACCAATGATGGTTTATTAATAAATTGGTTGTAACATCACTCACCATTTTAGCCTCCAACATATTTTCCAGATTGAAGATTTGATCTCCAACTTATCATTAAATATTCCAACTCAGAAATTCGCTGGAATAAGAAGTGACAATTTTGCATTTAAGGTTTTGGGCAAATGGAGAAGAATTTGGAAAATCTGAAACATGGGTTTTCTCCAGAACGGGCCAAATTAATATTGTGATGAGACGTTGTCCCAAATTCGTTCCATATTAAGAGAAACAGAAGGTTCGCTAAAGATGTTTGTCTTAGATTCGCTGTTGTGGCCGTTTTCCAAATTATCTCAGTTCCAATACCAAATTTGACCTATTCCTGTTGAATGCTAATGGAAAGATATTTCAGATATGATCTTGTTTATCAATTTGTTGTGAAAAATCCAATTTTGTAATGGGAATCACATTGTAATCATCTCTGTTGTAACTGCTCTCTCCTCTTTGTGTATTTAAATGAGAACAAAGATCAAAGAAGAAGGAATATTATGGGGAAGAATTAGATGGATTATTAGATTAGAGATAGATAGGATAGGATAGGAGGAGAGGGAGAATTATCATTGAGAAATTGTAACTTTTATCACTGACTCTAGCTATTGAAGCAGAGCACGAACTTACTGTGATGATTATGCAATGATTAATATATAAAAGTAGTTGTTGTTCCTTCGCATCTCCTGAAGTAATCCGGCGGTGTTCACTGGTGGCTAAGGGCCCAACCCAGGTGGATTCACTTGTTGTTCCTGCAACATGCATTTATGATTCTTGTAGTGTGATGGTTTGATTGAATTCTTACTTTCTATAATTGTATCACTTTGTTGTTTCTTATTTTCCAATCTTAACAGAATCGTTCTGATTTGTATAATCCGTAGTAGTGTTTACATATTCTGTTTGAGATCATCAACTGTAAAGAGTATTGACTATCATTGTCGAAGCTCTCAAATTGGGATCATTTGTTGTTTGTATTGGTTATTGAGGATTGTGTTTGATTTAGATTAAATTATTTGAAAGAGGAATGAGTTATCACCACTGTATCCTCGAGTAATGATTGCTGTTACTTTGATGAATGTATGATTTGATTTCATTAGAGGATTAAGTTTTCTTTAATTGCAATTGGGATTTATTAAAAGCATCCATTTACTCTTGTATTTGAAAGATCTATACTGCAATTTAAGAAACATTACTCTCTGGGATTATAGCATGCACATATTGTGTACACTCTTGAAATAAGAGGACTTGCCCGGGTTGATAATTAATGTCAGATAAGTTTTTAAAGGCACCTTTTTGCAATCAACACTCCCCACCCTACACATATATATATACAATATCCATGTGCTAATGAATGTGCCAGTTGGTTTGTTAGAAACAGGACAATGGCATTTTGAGGAATCATTCATATGAGGAGTTTTTATGCTACTGCAGAGACATACAATTCATCCAATGAAGAATTAACAAGTGAAAAATTTAATATTTTGATTGAACATAAAAATGATATTATTAAATATTTGATTTCGAAATTAGATGGCTGCTTATCTTTTGTGCCAACTGTAGAAAGAAACATTTCCTTGTAAAGTGTCCACTCAGTGACTTGAAAGTTTGCAAAATTTGTGAAGAGGATCATCTAATGGAACATTTCCAAGCACTACTAGGATTACTAAAGGCACTCAGGAAATCAAGTAAGGAATCAAATCGACTACCAAGTATAACTCAAGACCCATCACCATTTGATACTTGGAATAATGTTTATTATCCTAAGCAGGTTCCTTAACATGTTTCCCCCCGACCCGATGGTAGGAGCCGCCCCAGGACGCCTTGCGAGCCTCCTGATGCTTTTAGAGAATGAGGCCTTTCGGTCGGCGAATCCTGCAGTTTCATGACGACAAACTTTTAATCCTCCTCCAATTGAATATCCTACTTCATGGCCGCAGTGGCCCTCTCCTTTGCCCTAATCCTTGAGCCAGATATCTCCATGGCCTCAAAAATAGTTTGGATCCTTCTCTCTAGGGCAATCTCCCATGCAAATTCAATCATATGAGCACCAACAACAACCACAATTTCTTTCCAATGCATCATTATGTTATCCTCCTCCATGGTCCCAACCACATCTGCAACCTTACCCTAGTCTTAATCCATACCCTACCTCTTATCCTAATCCTTACCCTACTCCTTATCCATACCGATACCCTAGCTCTCATCCAAACCCTAATCCATACCTTAGTCCTAGTCCGTACCCTAGACCTAACCCTAATCCACACCCTAGAACTAATCCCAGTTCTAATTTAAAACCTAGACCTAACCCTAATCCACACCCTAGAACTAATCCCAGTTCTAATTTAAAACCTAGACCTAACCCTAGTCCAAACCCTAATCCCAAACCAAACCTAAGCCTTAGTCCAAGCATTAACCAGAAACCTAACCCAAACCATATCATAAACCCTAACCTAAACCATGAAGTTGCACAACAATTTGAACCACCTATTCTTCTGGTTGATTCCCATGTTGAACATAATACTACAGCTTTCATGTTTGGAAAGGGAATGAATTTGGAAACTTCCCCCATTATCGTAGAACATTCACCCCAAGAAGATATAATTCAAAGACAACCAGAGGAGCAATCTTTCATTGGAACTTGTTCTGAAAATGTTGTTGAAACTCAAAACCCTAGAATCTCTCTCAACCATTCTTGTCAATTTGAAAATCAAATATTTGAGCCTGAATTTGGGGGATTTATCTTTTGTCGCTCACCAGATTCTTTGTGCCTCCAGGAAAGTGATTATCAAACTGTGGAAGACTTGAATCAGTTGGAGAATCATAAATATGTGGATTCCATTGAATCTTGGTTTCAAGTAGTTATCAAGCCATCTTATTTCCTCATAATTCAGAAAATCTTGGTACCATATCAATTGAAGCAACTGGTTTCTTATGCTTTTGTATGTCTTGAAGTCTATTCTTTAAAACTAAGTGTGAGTATAATCAGCATTTTGTTACACACATGGCTTCATGGGAAGTATGCCTTCACTTAAAGGTAATATTTCTTTCTTTAAAAATAGTGTAGGATAATAGGAAAATAATGAATAAAGATGCTTAACAACACTCTTGAACTTGTGATTCCCTAAAAGCACAACTTTTGAAATTTCTATTATCATGCACTCTCATGGTAAGACTTGTCAAAAGAAATTTACACTTAATGCCTCATATTTTAAAGTGGCTTTGATTATGGATTAACATGTTAGTCAAGGATATTGTTATAAGTTACATGTAATACTTTTCTCCTGTCCTTAGAAAATATTATTTAGAACATATTTTTTAAGTCCTCTTTGAAGGGATCAATGAAAAACCTCCTATGATGGACCACACCTACAAAACTATAATAAGCTTTCATAAAGAACCCTGTCATGATCAACTCAAGGAATATTTTTTGTCATTATCCGAGATGTTTTTTAAATAAGTTCTTAGTGTAGCATGACCAACTAGTAAAGAATAGTAATTAAAAACTTTTCATGCCATCCTGCACTCTTAAGGAGTATATTTTCTTCTCCATTTATTAAGTAACCCATATGACATTAATCATAATCAGAATTTTTTCTAGAAATAAACATAAACGAATTAATTGAGGGATAGGAGGTCTCATTGTGAGATGACCTACTATGATAATGGGTGCTAAGGAGAATGACATTACCACATTGGTCACCAAGCCAAGGTAATGACTTTCAGTTGAAAAACTGGAAGACAAGAGGTCTCATCATGAGCCAACTTGCTCATTCTTGTTAGTTCTCATGCATCGCATTGTCAATAACTGGTTACCAAGCTAGGACAATGGCCTTCAATTAGCTTATAAAAAGAGAAAAAGTAAAATGTTCTTAAATGATTCTGAATCTATATCTAATAGGTGGGACAAAAGCATTTCATAAGGTTAAAAGGTACCCCTATCGAGGCTATGGATGCCTGCTGGCAGCAGGGCGATGCCTATGGTATTAAATTTAATTTTACACTATGATTTACTTGGTTGTTTTTTCCTTTCCGTGAACTCACTATTAATTTGTTTCAGAATGGCTTTAACATCCTTCTATTGTTATGCCTTGGATTTCTATCTTTTTGGAATGATTTTTATGGATGCGGGACCCTTAGTGCAAGTAGCTCATTATGCCCAGACAAGAGAGATTTACTTATACATGGATAATGGTAAGATAATCATTGTGGGAAGGTATTGCTATGTCCACTTTTAACACTATAATTTAAAAAAAAAAAATCAGGTCACTCATATTTACAACGAGGATATTAAAAGTGAAGCTTTTGATTAGGGATGTCTGTGAGATATTCTTTTGGAAATCTTAAAATTTAGCTATTTCATTCAAGTAATAACACCATCCATGCAATTTAGTTTTTATGGCAGTTTTCATTTTAGGTTTGCTTAAATTAGTCTAATCAAATAAAGAGTCCAACAGACACTATTTTTAGAGCAAGATTTAACTAGCTCAGGAAGTGTGATCACACAAAATTGTAGGAACATCATTTTGAATACCTATAAATGTTTCTAATTTTGTTTTTGGCGAGGAAGTGATAGTGCCAGATTCCTTGCATGAGGACATGCAAGATGGTCAGCACGGGGGTATGTTGGGCTTCCAGTTTGTCTTATTTTCATTCATTTCTCGCATGTTGTTGTTTGGTTAAATCATTAACTGTTGCAAATATTTGTTACCTTCCTCATTTTAACATGATTAAAAAATTATTAATTAAGGTTTGTATGTTGTAGGTATAAACTTTAATTCGGTCATGTCTTATATAGCCTCTGAACCTGTATTTACCTGCCTGCACTATTGCACTTACCTACCTGCACCATGCAATCGATTCCTGCACCATTTACATGCATGCACTCTGAAGGATTCCTAGGTTGCACTCACATTCTCTGTGCCTGTACTCGAACCCTCCACTCATGGGAATCGAATTGTATCAGTTGTTGACTTGTATAAGGATTTTGTTCCTTGGCTTGTTATGGTGCATATGGGTTATTACTTTAGTCAGACACAGATGTTAATTGTTTAAATGCCAATGGTGAAATGGTTAAAGTGCATCATGGTCATAACTAAGGAATCTGATAAGTATTATCATTTCAATGAAAACCGTGTTCTTCCTTCTCATGTCGATTCCGATACAACAATGAGCTCAACATAAACTCTGTCATCACAACACCCTGCCATCTTGCCAATCGATTCTGCTACCACAAAGAACCCATCGAGCCTTTGATATTGGCGTGGGAATTTGCACGATAGCGGAAAGATGCCATTTCCTGCTATGTGTCAGACAATGGAGGAGCTCTTCCCACATTCAAAGTCATGGAAGAAGCTACAAGCTTTGCATATAATTGGGTTCCTTTCTGTCACAAGCATAACATTGAACCCCACAATTTTAGCAGTACACATGACTTTACCAAAAACAAATTGTGTCCAGCCATTGTCAAGGACCATAGAAAGGTTAAGAGGGAATATGATGAGTTTAATGTGTGAATCAATGAATTCCTTGATCAAATTCAGCGTAGATCAGATGCGTATAATGCTCAGGTTTCAAAAGCCACATGAATGGCCAATGGCATTCATTGGCTTGGAACTTGGACAACACCTCATCTAGAACATTCAAAGAGAGATCATGCTAGAATTACAAACTTTCCCCAGTGTTTTGCCATTTCTCGACAAGAGGTCCTAGAATATACACTAAAAGCATCACCAGACAACAGTGATGAATATGGATATCGTTGTTATAGTGATCGTTCTATATTTGGTGCTCGTTATGGTTATTATAAGTCCACATTAGTATGAATCTAATCAAAGGAGATATGCGCCAAATCTCTTATGCTAACCTGCGAGTAGCTCACGCGAGGAGGAAATCGATTAAGCCAAATCACACCTCAACAACCACTCCAGGAAAAGAGGAACGATTCACCAAAATCGTTCCCTCTTTCAATATTTAATTGCAAAACTAATTCTTATTTGAACAAATTGTTAAAACTAATAATCTTCTATATTTTAATTGGCTGAGTTAAAAGGCCCATTTTGTAATTTGATTCTATATAAGAGATTTTCGGGAGCAAGAACAATCAATCAATTAATTAGACAATTAGATAGTACGGAAAGAAATCGATCAAGCCAGGGATAGTGCACATGAGAGGAAGGTGCAGAAGGGAAGAGGAGTTTTCCCAATGTAGCCTCACGTAGTTCATAACTGGTGGATCACTCCTCTTGTCTTGCTGGAGCTCAGCATTGTTCGCTTGATATAAATACTTTTTTAGGAATTAATTGAAGCAATTTTAATCTATGTTCTGTCTATTTATTTATTGCATCTAATGATTTTGACTGTTGTGTGAACCAGGTTAATCGAGGGTGTGACTGGCTGGGTTGGCCGCCAGACTAGCTCACCACTGCTCTTATTTTCTTAAATTAATTAGCATTTAAATTGTCATTTCCTATGTGAAGTTTATTTAATAATTTACAGTCCCTTGCTTCTCGAGATTGATGTCATTTAATTTGTTGCAATGTTTTCCTTTTAGCTCTAAACTTCATTGATTTTCCGCATTAAGAAATTGTTCTTGTACTTGAGATTTGTTGTTACACTTCGGATATTTCTTCATATCAAATTGGGTCCCTCTAGTTGTTCTTATTTACAAGATCAGTTTATGCATTGATAAGATGTAATTGATTTATATTCCAGAACATGAAAATGATGTGAGTGATTATGGTTTTGAGGTACTAACATATTCACTCAATCTATGCTTACAAAAACCATATATTACTTGTATGTCGCGGAGCCGATATTAATGAAAGAAAATTGCGTCATGTTGAAAACAATAATATTTACTTTCCATTAAACTTCTGTATAGTTCTCCATGATTTATTTTCAAGGATGAGGAAGGCGAGATTCATATTAATTTAATTTCTTTCATAATTTATTTACACAGTAGATTTACTTGCTGATTATTTCAAGTTAATTTCACACAGAATTAGTACAAGCAGAATTAGTACAGGCATAATGATTTTGAATTTCTTTTGAATTCCTTCCAGCATTTACAGTCTCTTGATATTGTGTTGACACTGTTTGGTTTCTAGTTATGATTCCCTTTTTGTTTTCTTGTGCTTGGAATTTCCTTTCGCATGGGTTTTCCTTTTACTTTCCGCATGATCTAATTGTTTGGATTGGTGTTTCTCGAATTCTCTTTTAGTGCAAGATTTCATTTATTGATGAGATTAATATACAAGATAGACTAGCATTTGTTTTGCAGGTTACCATGGGCTTTCTCTGGCATTTCCAATGCTGCATCTCGAAGTTCATGAACTATCCGGATTGGCAAATTAAATGTTGGTACATTTATAGACCCTATACTACATCCAATAGAGGGATGAGTCTGATAGTATCCATGATATACATGCAAATATTCAAAACATAATGAGAGGACACAACTTGTCATCTAGCCCTCCTTTTGGTGCTAGAAATGTTGACGGTGCTGGACCTGCCAACATGTCAGGGGATCTCCATGGTAAGAATTCCAAGCTAGACCTTAGACCATTTGGTGTAGGAGTCTAAACAGTGGGTCATACGGTATCACCTTGACCATGGTTGCGCATAGAGGTAAGTAGGATGTCCTTATTGGTAGCAAAGGTTTGATATGCGTAACAAGCCAAGGAAGGTGGATGAATGGTCCTAACACACGGAAGGTGGGGTCAATGCACCCCTTGGAAACCTGTGGAAACATGTAGCTTGGAAGGGAACACATGAGAAAAGGTGCATCATAAATTGGATGGTAGGTGAACCAACAATCCAAAATGATGGTTAAACTAACAACACATCTCAGTAAAATTCATACAAGCATATACAAAAAGAGTCTATACATGCATGCGTAAGGAAACAACTACATATATCATTAGAGTAACCAACATAACTAAAATACAATAACAACATATGCATGAAATGTGATGGATCTGTTATATCAAGAAGTGAAAGTTCCAATCATACGGTACAACCATGACCAACCACTAGTCCCGATAACGGAACATTATAGTCACTGCCGCCTGCGCCTACAAAGAGATGTACTATCTTTGCACTGTGGAGAATTCAATTCTCATTACAATACACTCCAAGATTTCTCTAAGATACTCCTATAAAAAGCTTGGATGCCAAAACTCCCTTACAATGAGTTATGAGGTTCCATAAATAGCAAAGGGTGGGGTGACCCTTGAAATTCCCCTTTGTGACTGTTCACCTACCCTCGTGACTCTTTAACTACTCTATGACTGTTACATTCAACTATCGACACTTGGACTTTCTCTTACAAGATGTTACATACAATCTGCACATGTAGCCATGTGAGACAAAATAGGTTTGAGCAAGCCATGCAAGACATCACTAGGACTTTGACAATTGTGGGAAGACCAACTCTTTGAGATCCTCGCGGTGGTCGATGGTGGCGAACTGATGCCAAGCTTTGTAGTCCATGATGGTGTCCATGTACTCCGTGGTGACATATTTTGGGAAATGAACTCTTTCCTCTATTGCATCTGAGTACAATGATTTCGATCCTCTATCCAAATCGTCTGGTAACATGCCTATCATCATCTTGAGTACGATCGGACCAGTGACATACTGATGCATAGTCTCTATGCTGATCACCAAATCTGTGCTAGTGGCTATGCTCATTAACTCTTCAAAGTACATGTCCAGCTCTAGTCAGACTTGATTCTTTTTGTTTGCCTCTATGAGTGTCCCAATGGATGGGATCGCATGTGCACGCACAACAACATCCATTCTTCTGAATACCCATGCATGTGAAGCCTGCAAAATGGTGATGAGCTGCGGGAGTTCCTCATAGTTCTGGATCTAACTCCAGGTACATGCCTTCAAATTTACTTCCTTGGGCTTCATCAACTTGGGAAAGTGTAGTGGGGCTCCCTTGTATCTCATTTTCCATGTTTGCATGTAGTCGATGATAGTGTGCAAATCTGACAAGATGCATGCTCTCCTAGCACAGCGCTGCTGCTAACCATTGAGATGGAAAAATGACCTATGTATGGTGACAAATATGGAATACAACATTCACATGACTGTCTCAAGAGACAATACTTCATTTAATATTGCTCTCTTCAACTCTACTCTGGTGGATGTTGTAACCTATTCTCCTCGTTCCTTGGCTGTTTATAACTCTTTATCCATTTACTCATTCTCTGGTATCAAGAAGTGAACACTTGAGCTGGTAGCTTTAGCACATGCTCTGGTAGCATCGGCCAATGTTGCTGGATGCTTACAAATGTTGGATACAATCACTCATTTTTCAAAGTGCGTAAGAGATGCATGGACATTTGGAGTAGTAACTCTGCGCGATTGCACAACTCTTTGTTGTGACTCATTGAATGATATCTTGTGCATATTTTCTTCCGGATTGTCCTCAAGGATCTCAATATCTCCTTGATTGCTTACAACTTGCTCTGCTTCTAGATCTGGTGAAGCTATTTGGGTGACCTCTTGGTTATGAGGCATAAGGTCTGTGTCCTGATCAAGCTCTGCCTGCATCATGTTTGTGTCCATCTGCTCTAATATCGGTTCGATCTCTTGAGTGAGGTCATGCTCCCGTGACTGCTCACCCTGTATGATTTGTGCTAGCTGCTCTAATGAGTCTACAACCCTAATGAGTGTGGTTTCATAAATCTATGCATGTTGCGCCTCCTGCTGTGTTTGTCCTTATTGTGCTTCCTTCTCTTGTCTGCATAGCTCTTGTTATCCCCAGAGTTTCAGCTTCAACTCTTGTAACTCCTTCACTGTTTCCTCCATCCTCTGTTTCTATCTTTGCCTTTCTGCATTCCTCCTATCACATTGTCGCCTCTTTGCCTCTATCTCCAAAGTTGCTTTTAGCACAAGTGGATCTACTTTGAACTTGCAGGTTTGTTCTGCCTTTGCACTATCGAAGACCTCTCTCTGACATTTGTCATGCACATGTACATTACCCTCTGCTGATGCGGATGATGCAACTCTCTGAGATGCGACTTCTCTCTTCTTTTCTAACCATTCCACATCTATGTCGACCTGTTTATTGAGTCTGGAGAAGTTGTGACAGTATCTCCATGGGTCTTCCTTAGGCCAATGACACGCCCTATGGATCCTAGGAATCCACACTCTCACATAATATTATTTTACCAAGCAATGCAGGTCATATAGACTGAAACTTCTAGTTTCTAAGGTAAATCTCTTGAAATCCTCTGTTTTAATCTCAACATGCTTGAGATTCCATATCTCATACAACCTGATCCATAAAGGAAGAGTGGTCTAGGGTGTCTTCTTATTCCGATGTAGTCTAGCTACCAGTCCTGCCGAGATGTGGTACGACACTTCTTGCATGATGAGCTTGTCCATGGAAAACTTCGGTAAAACATGTACATGCTTCTCCATGTTGTACATCCGTATGAAGGTGCCAAGGGGTGAGGCATACCAATCCACTATGTCGATCAATTCCTCCATTACCTCTTGTGACATGCAAGGTGGATCCTCTTCAAATATTATCTTGTACACAGGGGTGAAAAAATGGTCTGACAATTGTGTGATGACTTTGTGGAAAATTCATTTGGAGAACAATCTAGAGTAACTGTGCATAAAGGCTTCCAAAGGTGTGCATGCCTAAATCAAGGCTGGGAACTTTTGATGGGCATAGGTTGCATCCAGAATGTACATGGACATTTATATCTCTGCTTGCTGACCTTTGGGTGACTGCCAAACTTTTGTTACATGTTCCTTCAGCTTGTGAGCAAACATGTCGAATGAGTTGAATGGTCTGCCTTCACTAGCTAGTTGGTCCAACATGATTACCCAACTCTCTGAAAAGGTCTCCTAGCTCTCTAGGGCATATAAGTGGCATGTGAAGATGACCAAGTATTGAGATGCCTTCCATAGTATCTTTGTCTTGTAAACTTGGTTGGGTGTCGTCCTGAACTTGGGTGGCTCCTTCACCCAACTCTTCAAGATATCCCTGGAGTTTGCACTACTGCTGGGTCTGATGAAGGGTGTTTCCATTATGATCATTGGCTACGGAAAGTGGTACATCTACTGATATTCCTATGCCTTAAATGTAGCAAGCTTTGTCCCTCTGACAATGCTTAACACCATTGTCTCGGGATCAGTGTTAAAGATGATCCAATGTATCATGTCTGTGCATGGAAATGTGGGATACATGCATGCAATCCATTACAAGCCAGAGTTGTGAATATTCATACAGACCTTGCAGTCTTCCAGATCTTCCCCAAATGTGCCTGAGAATGTATCATTTATGTCCTTAAATTTCAACTTGATGTCTTTGTCTATGAGAAGCTTGGTGTCTTCGTAAATCGAAAAACTCATAAACACTTGCTCAACTGCATCTCTGATTGCGCTTTTGACGGTGTCCTTTGGTGTCTTGGAGGCCATCAAACCTGACCTGGTGAGAGACTGTTATCGGGAATAGTGTCCACTCGGAGCTGCTAATCCCACTAAGACTGGTAGCTATCTTAGAAACAAACAAACTAAAACTACTTTCGCTTTCCTTTATGAGAAGTAGATAAGAGGGGAACAAAAGGCACCAACCTCAGTCTTACGCTTCATTCCTTGCTTGGTTCCTCTCTCTTCTGATAGATCTTTGCCACTTCTTCTTCATTTATCCAGCTTCAATGAGTACCTGTGGAAGCAAAGCAGCATAATACTATCGAAGAACAGAGCTCTACAGTCATAAACAATACATGACCAGATATGTATTGACCACACAAATGCATATACAATCAAACATACAAGAATGTGGAGGAAAACTTGAATAGCTTTATTAATATCAAGAATAGCAAAGAGGATTACAACCAAATGTTCTGAACCAACATCATCCTACAGCATGAAATCCCTTCTTCACCTCATATAAAGCTTAGATCACCCAACACTATGATGTTACACCAAGAAACCAGCAACACTTCTTTACAAAATACAAGATTCCAGCCTCTGGATCTTTATGATGAGGGATCCATATATAGATGATTGTAGGGGGGTGAGTCAGCTTCTAGGATTTTGATTAGTATCCTCTCTCTGATAGTTCTTGATTCCACTTGGAGATTGATGATCTCTTACTCATCCTTGGGCGAAATCAGAGAGGCAAGTGTCAGAGGAGAAGTTTCTGGAAGATTCCAATATCCTCCACCTCGCAAACTGTCTCTGCCATTTATCCATTCTCGCCCATCGCACCCTACAGAAGGGCTTTCTAGTATGCATCGCACCTTTTACATTGAGCAGGTGAGATGCATCGCACCGTCTGCACTGGGCATTCTGTATGGTCCAGTTTTGACCAGTTCTGAGCAGTTTTCTGTGGATAACTTCTAGGAGATGATGTAATCAGCTGACCTTGTTCCTTTAGGGAGTGAAGCAACACTTTTAGGGACTTAGGAGCCCTTGGATTATGGACATTTATGATTGGGGTTGCAGTGCCCAAAAATTTCTATAACAGTTGCCCCCTAAAGCATGAGGTCGTTAATCTTTTGATGTTGGGTGAAATGCTTTACCATGAGGATCCGAAGTTTTTTCGAGCTGGAAGGCGACCTGTAATAAGATACAA
>APFE030974979.1:260571-297716 GCA_000404065.3 Pinus taeda | reverse complement strand
AAGCGCTCGATCGTTTTGCGTAATAATCCCTCAGGTCCAAAAAGATTAAAATCTAGAGGAGGGATAGCACTTCTGATGACTTTAACGAGCCGGAGAGGCCAATTGCTCGGCAATCTTTTCATATTTTACAAGTCAGATGAAAAGAGCTTAAAGGAGACTTGTTTTTTGAGGAATGAGTGATAATTTCAGGTAGCAACTGATTCCAGGTAAGGTTTGGAATTTTCCAATCACAGTAGTGTCACAAGGATGGCTAACAGGATCACTCGTCGCAGATGTTCCTCAAAAAGGGTAAACAATCAAATGGAGGCATATGATCAGCTAAAACAGAGTGGAGGTGATGATGAGAACACGACCAAGGCTCAAAAGTTGATGATAATGCATTTGCAATGGTTATTTACAGGAAATTGGTTCATTTTTTAATGAGCTTAAACTCTTGGGGAAACATTTGCTCATTGCTTAGGTTTAATTTTTAACGAGCTTGAACTTCACATAAAAACTTCTCATGATAATGGTCATTGATTATCTGATTTCACCGTTAGCACTTTGTTCTTACAATGGTCGTACTATCTGTTCAAATTACTTCATCAAACCGATTAGAAATGAAAACATATGCTTGATAAATGAGTTAAAAATACTAATACCCTACTCAAATTACGTGAATAGTATTTTAAAAGTGACTTTTACCTCTCATTTTACCATTTCATTTGAACTTCGTTTGTTGGACATCTAGAGGTGCTTTTCCCCCCTGATTTTCACTAGCTGATTCTGGGAGATTCTGTGGACAATTCTCGGCGCCATCTAGACCAGGTAGGAGCTAAACCTGTGCTCTTCAGTTGCATTCTTTCCTTTTTGAATTCTGAGCATGTTTTCTTGCCTTGCTGAGCCTTTAGGGTTTGAACAATTCACCCTGGCACCATCGCACCCTTCCTACATAGAAAGGTGTGATGCATACTAGCCTTGTCACTGTCCAGTTAGTATGCATCACTCCCAGTACACTACTGGGGTGCGATGGGCGCAAGGAGGAAACTGTTTGCACTGTTTTCTCATGGAATTGTTTTGCCTGTTTTTGCCAAATCAGGACCCTGACTCTTCCCTTGTTTGTTTTGAGAGATTCATTAGAGCAAAATAGTTGTTACATGGCGAGAACACAAGCATGAAGAAGAGGACATGGTTGCTTTACATGATGCGGGTACGGTAACTGCACTGCGGAACTGTGGCCTGCTGAAGTTCTTCCGCATCTCTAGCATGAGGCAACAAATCAACTTGTTGCAATATTTCCTCGATGCCTAGGATCCTACCAACCAGGTGTTCCAGATCAGGGGCAAATCTATCCCCTTGACTGTCATGGACATCTATTTTTTGACCGGTTTATCGAGGCATGGCACCCATCTCTCATTATCAGGTTCTGCCCATGGGGGTGAATCCGTGAGAGAGTATATTGGCCGGTACTGTAGAGAGGGATCTCAACTAAGTATGGATGGCAAGATCAACATCTGAGATGTCACTGACCAGCCCTTGAGGACCATTCTGTTCACTTTTGCTAGACTGGCTGGTAGCGTGGCTCTTCATATAGCTAACAGGTCTTATATGTAGTACGCCTTGGAATGCCTTGAACTGAAGGTGTTCAACTGGTGTGACACAGTAATCTCTATGATGAAAGAACAACTGACCAAGGTAAAAAGTAGAAAATCCAAGAATTTTGGCTATGGTTCTATTTTGACCTCTTTTTCCTTGGAAAAGATCCCACTGATGCAGCCGCAGTATATTTCACTTGGTTTACCTCCTCCGACTAAGCCACGGATGCAGATATGGGTTGACCTCATGTCCTGACATGCTGGCCAGCCTCAGATTTCCTTTTCTAATACCTTCTTCGAGTGGTTCGACCATCAGGAGATGGTTTATGCCAAGTTTCCATATGTTGGCATGGATTTCTGGGGTGATCCGGACTTGGTGTTGCCCACTGGTGAGCAATGGGGTGATATGGGTAAATTCTCTGACCATATCTCTGTTTATTGTTTTTATAATGTTCTCATACTTTCTTTGATCAAGACTTAATTAAAACTCATGTGCTCATGCAGACATTGGACCAGTTCGACCAGCAATGCGCCGGAGAGAACCAGTTTCCGCTCTGGCAGGACAGGCTGTGGGAGGGCCATCCTTCGCGACCTTGATGTGGCCGAGACTCTTTCAGCATTACACGATCAGGTCGAGGTCCTCACCCTTGGTATTCCAGACGTGAGGACCAATGAGCTACCTCTGCGGTTGTAGCGACATACTACTGGCGTGCCGAGTCGATGGACTAGGCTTTTATGCATGATAGCACAGGCGGTGACTTGTTATCACCAACACCATTAGACTAGGGTGCCCCCTAGAATTATGAGTTTTGGGTCATTTGACTGATTTTTTCTTGGTTACAGAACATTATGTGTAAACCATAAACAATTATATATATATTTTTGATTTTCGGAGCTTTATTTTGGTTCAATTACATGATCCTGTTGCAAATATTGATGAAATGCTTCTTTTATAAATGTCGCAAATGTCTATCTAACACATAATTTGCTAATGAGTCTGTTAATGTGTTTAGATTTCTAGAAATATGTTGATATTGAATGAAATCGAACTGTCTTTCCAAAATTCTGACCCTTAGGAACATGCGATAGATAGTTGGATTCCGTACAGAGTAGATACCAGTGAGTTGTAGAATGACGAGTTGTGAGTCTATCCTGAGAAAAATTCGGTGTCTGTCATGTACGATGGCATCAGAGAGGAGTTCTATCAATGCGCTGTATTCAGTGATATTGTTCGTCCACCGACCAATACATACCCCTATGAAACTCACTAACTCATCGCTGGGATTGAAAATGGCCCAGGCCACAGAAGATAGGTTCCGCGAACTACGACTCGCTCCGTCGACATATCCAACAAATGATTCCAATAGGTTTAACTTCTGCAAAAAATGCAAAAGAAATGGATTACATAACCAAAACAATTACCCTTAGTGAAAACAAAAATGTAGCAAAAGCATAGGGATTACTATGCTGAACTAAGCATAGTAATGCTTGAGGTACAACCTGTTGCGGGGTTGCGCCACTGGAATCCCATCATAATCCACCAACTCGTAAGCCCTTTTTTCTAATACGCATTTAACAATATAGGGACCCATCCATAAAGACTTCAACTTACCTGCTCCCAACTTGTCGGACTCCTGGTCGTAAAGCAAGACTAGGTCACCTTCTGAGAAGACACGAGGTTTCACATTTTTGTCGAACTGTGCTTTGACTCATTTCTTATGGGCTTCATTAACCGAAGCGGCATTACGACAGGTTTCATCCAATTGGATTAATTCTAAGAAACGAGCCTCTTCTTCTGAAGTTCCGAGGAGAAGGTCGACTGCGAGCTTGAGGGATGAGATTTCACACTGAACTGGCAAGATTGCTTCCAGGCCATACACCAATTGAAAAGGTGTAAACCCGGTCGCATTCCTCACCAATGTCTGGTATGCCCATAAGGCCGAGTACAGGATTAGGTGCCAACTCCGTTTATGGACTCTGATCATCCTCTGCAGCATGTGCTTCAGGACCTTGTTGATTACCTCAACTTGTCTGTTAGCTTGCGGATAATACGGAGTAGAGTTGTCATGGGACAGTCCTAATTTGGTAGCCAACTCAACCATCATGTGATTGCGAAAATGTGATCCATGATCTGTGACTATGGCCTATGGAACGTCGAATATGGAGACTATGTGATTGAAAAAGAAAAGGGCAGTTGTTTCGCCGTTGTTGTTTAATGTAGGCATCGCCTCGGCCCATTTAGTAAAATAGTCTACTGCGACTATGATATACCCATGCCCCCTAGCCGAGGTGGGATTGCATGTCATGAAATCTATGCCCCATTTGGCAAATGGCCCAACAAAAACTACTGCTTGCAGAGGTGCGGGTGGTCTTCTGGTTTTGCTGTCGAAGATTTGACAAGCATGGCAACTTCTGGCTGCGGTTATGCAATCTTTGAACATTGTTGGCCAGAAGTATCCTGCTCATAAAATATTTTGCGCTGTAGCATAACCAGATTGATGCCCCCCACACGCGTGTGAATGGCAATCATTCAGGACTTTTCCGGCCTCCTCTGGGGTGAGGTACCTCCGTAGAACTATATTGATACCACGACGGTAAAGCATATCACCGACGATCACGTAGTCTTTTTCTTGGTATTGAATCCATCGTTGTTCCAAGCGTTAGGAATTAGACCTATATGTTTGGGTTTGTATATATATTATTATATCTCCATACCACTTATCGCTTGAAGATATCAGAAACAAATTTTCGTCCACGATTGCTTCTTTGGATGTAGCATTGTTGGACGACGATGGGAGATCACATAGTAACTCCGTGTAAACCAAGGCTTTCTTTGATTTGGATTTTTTGAATTCTAGATCAAAGTCTTGTAAAATTGCTATCCATTTTGAATATTTTCCCCCCAGCAACTGTCGCGACAATATATAAGTCATGGAGTTGCAATATGATAAAATGGTAGTTTTTCTGAAGAGGACGTAGTGTCGAAATCTCTGTATCTCTTGAACAGCTGCGAAGGCTAGCTTTTCAACGTAGGAGTACTTGATTTCTATATTATTTAAGCTTCGATTTAAATAATATATAGGATGTTCAATTCCATTGTCTTCTTGTACTAATACCATCGCTATGGTCGTATCTGCTGCAACCAAATACAGGTTAAAGTCTTTTCGATAATCAGGAGCGTACATTAATGATGCTTTTATCAGGGATTCCTTTTGAGCATCAAAGGAAGCTTGCGCGACCTGGTCCCAGATAAAGGGTACCTCTTTTTTCAATAGACGAGTATAACCTTTAGCAAGTTCGACATAATTTGGAATGAACCTCCTTAGAAAGTTTGCTTTCCCTTGGAGTTTCTGTATCTGAAGAAAATTTGAAGGTGGAGGCAAATCAATGATTGCTTGGACCTTACATGGGTCGAGACGAATCCCATCCTTTGAGACCACAAAGCCAAGTAAATGACCAGAACTGACACAAAAGACACATTGGTGCGGATTCAGTTGTATCTTGTAGTGTCGGCAACGTAGAAATATCGCTCTCAAATGCGGCAGATGATCAGTCCGCTTTCGTGAATGAGCTGGAAGATCGTCAAGATATGGTTGAAAAATGTTCTTGATGTCATGGAAGGCATAATTCATTTCCCTCTAAAAATTTGCCCCTGTGTTCTTTAAACCAGAGGGTAGCTTGCGATATGCAAATGTGCCCCACGGACAAATAAATGCACTCTTTGACTGGTCTTGTGGGCGGATATTTATTTGAATATACCCAAAAAATCCATCCATAAATGAAAAGATTTCACATCCGGTGCATTCATCAATTATCTGGTCAATGAAGGGTGTAGGGTAGTTGTCTTTTGGACAAGCTTGATTTACATCCCTATAATCGACACACACTCGAATCGTTCCTTGTTTTTTCATAACAGGAACAATATTCGATACCCAATCGATTAGAGGAACCGGGTAAATAAAACCAGCATGGAGGAGTTTTTCAACATCTGCCTTGATGGCAGTGGCTTTCTTGGGCTGCACCTATCGAAGTCGTTGTCGTACTGGTTTGACATCTTGATACATCTTAATTTCATGTTCAACGATGATCGAGTCAATGCCTGGCATTTCATCATATGACCAAGCAAAGACATCTCTAAATTCGCGAAAAAGAGTGCAATATACTTCTAGTTCTGAAGGAGAACAAGATTTTCCGACATGAATATTCTCTACAACATATATTTTGGTCAAGATATTTATGGCGATTGTCTCTTCAATATTGGACAGGTTTCGCTCGGAATCCACCGTATTTATAGTATTTGACAGAAAGTCAAAAACTGAGGGATGATCAAGGTCACTGGAACTATCCTCCTTACAATTTGGAAGATGGGAACGATGGTGGTAATCTCCCCATGGTGCCCCGTCAATCATCATTGACTGAACAATTCCTTCATCTGTAAAATGTACTTGCGACCAAGGATCTGAAGGGGTGCCATATTCCTTAGACCTATCTATCCAAATTCTTGACGACCGTTGTTTTGGGTTTGCCTCCCATGCTGAAAACATTGATTGCTATAATATTTACATTGGGCTTAGAGGCAATACTTGCAAACGATCCATGTTAATATCATTTTTTGACATCTTTTGAATGGAAGATATCATATTTCAGGTTCCCACGTTGGCCACTTCCGCCAAATTGATTGGAGGTGGTAGGGAAATAGTCCCCATTAATGTAGGGTCTTTTAGTAGGCCTACTTCGATATTTTGAAGTGAATGAGGGCTTCCATGGATCATCAGAATGCTTCCCGTAACTTGTGAACTGTTGGGGAGAAATGTTTGTTCGTCGATGATTGTAATTCCTCCTTGGAAGGGAAATGCAATCTTCCTAAAGTAGGTCGACACAACGGCAGCCATGGCATATATCTAGAGCCTTCCCAGTAGGATGTTGTAATCGAGGTTTTCGTCGATAACTTCAACATCAATCTCCACTATTTTTCCCCCCAGTTTGACTTGCAAGTTACTCAATATCCCATATGGGGTGTATGTTCCTCCATCAAATGCTTTTAATATCATCGAGGATCGCGACAAGGGTGGAGACCCGAAAGTTTTCCAGCAGCTCATCGACATAATACATGTAGATGCCCCCTCATCAATACTTGTTCCAGTTTTGTTGAGGGCTTTCACTTGAATAAGGAAAGCTAGTTGAGCTGGTAACTGAGGGTCATATCCTTTGTGATTAAAGGCCACCAGATTGGAATCCGTTGGGTCAACCCCACCTATCGCTGATAATGAAGCCTGCTTTTGGGAGGGGCAATTTTGCAGTACCTCAAGTGTCGACATCGCAGATGGAGATTGGGCTAGATCCTCCACTATATTATAATGTTGTGCTACTCTGGAACGAGGATTAAACGTCGATTTGTGTACTACTCCCTTTGGCGGTTTTATCGTTAATTTAGGAGTGATGGGCGGCACAACTTCGGTCAAAGTTGTTGTCGAACTACTAGGTTGATCATTATCCTTGTTGTTCGACATTTGTGGATTCCCGTAATATTTATTCCTTGTCGATATCAAAGCGTCATTCAACTGCTTTGAAACAGACAACATTAGCACTTGTGACGGGGAAGCATTGTCATTAGCAACCAGATTTGTTCCTAGGTTCAAAAATGGATCAGTTAATACTACCAAGGTTTTTGAACTCTTGAAGAATTTTCTAAGCTCAGCCTTATATGGACACTCTTTTGTCTAATGATCCTCATCACATATTAGGCATGGGCGATTTGGATTCCTATCTCCAGAAGGGTTTGTAGAAGGTTTTTCAGGAGACGACTCCTCCTATTTCTTCTTCTTCCCTTTCTTTTTCTTCTTTCCTCCTGGTTGCTTGGGTTCTTTGCCTTTGTCTGCCGACACGACATTTACTTCCGAGGCTAGAAGTTCTTCATTTTCATTTTGACTTGAAACCATACGGGCCTTTTTTGACGTAGCCTTTACGGTTTTCGTGCTTGTCGTACCTATCACACCATCACTGACATGAGAGTCTTTGTTTGATTTAGCAGGGGGAGGAACGGAAAATTCCGGTCTAGGAGCATCAGGGATTATATCGTAGAGCATGCTACACTGAGTATAGATCAAGTCTAGATATTGTGCACGAGCAATAACTTGCTCTTCAGTGATGACTCCTCCTTTTGCCACATCTTCTGTAATAGAAGGTAAAAATGACTTAATAAACCATTCAACCAACAGCTGATCAGGAACATATGTTTTTACCATTCTACGACGACGCTGCCACTCATGGATATGATCGGATATGTGAGTGGCCATTGTTTGTTTGAAATTGGTAAGAAGCTCTGTTCCCATTTCGTACCTTATGGGTAGCTGAAAATGGGTTAAAAAGGTCGTGGTTAGGGTACTGAAGTTATCAAACGAAGCTCTCGGAAATTCAATATACCATTTTGCTGCCAGACTAGTTAAAGTTCGCTGAAAAAGGAGAAGTCTGATCGAATCATCATTTAGAGTGTTGGACAAACACCACAGATGAAAGGTCATCACATGATTCAATGGGTCTTCACCCGGATTTCCATTAAATTTAGGAATATTTGATGGAAGTTTATGCGGAATCGTTGGCCACCAAGGGGCATAAGCAATTGGATCGTTCGTTAGTCGATTTAGATCTGGTAACTCTAAAGTCACCACGAAAGGAAACTGTTGATTTAGGTTCGGCGAAGCATACCCAAGATAAGATGGGATTGCCTGAGCAGTTGGTCTTTGCATACTAGCATAATTCATTTGATGCTGGTAACTTTGGTAAGGTTGATAGGCATGACCACTATGATATGGTTGATATTGACCGTTTTGAATGTATGGCTACCCATTACTTGCAAAGATTTGTTGTTCAGATCCTTGGTAAGCCTGTTGGAATTGCGGTTGTTGGTATTGCACCAGCCATGGTTGTGAAGCCATGAGCTGCTGGCCAGTACTAACTGTTTGACCAAGATGGGGGGTAATGGTCCTCGTTTGACCCTGGGTCATTCCACTAGTCGGTGATTGTGGTTGCGTTGTAGGGACAAGAGGTTGTTGCATTACTACTTGAGAAACTTGAGGTTGGCATACAACAGGTAATGCTTGTACTTGTGACACTGCCACAATAGCCGACGTAGTGGGGATATTTGACATAGGTAAACTTTGTTGCATCAAGTATACAACTCTTGATTGTTGAGGCAGGATTGGCACCCAACCGCTAGATGTAATTCCAGCATACCTAAGTTTTGTTGTGAACTCCCACATGGTTGTTCTCCCAAAGAAGACAATGAAAGGGTATACGGCCCTCCATACGGCGGTAATCCAGTGCTCAAAGGAATGACTTGCCTTTGGGGACCAGATTGCCCAAATTGACACAGCGAAGGATCAATTTTTTGAGACTCAACATAAGGGATTCTAGATACTATTCCGGACGAACAAACGGGAGCAGTCCAAACTGTCGAAACAGCCCCTGGATGGACTCCATCCAGCAATTGAGAGCTAGTTGGGACAGGTGGTACACCCGCAAACATTGTCGGAGTAGCAGCAGAAAGTTCTGTTGCTACTGTGTTGGATGACACAGTCCTAGATGTCGACGGTTGTTCAAACATATTTAGTCTATCCAAAAGTTTCCTTAGCGATTCTTCAGGAACTTCCGATGGTGGGAGACTAACTTCTGATGAAGAAGGATATAGGGTGATCCCAGCTCCAAATTGCGATGCAGTGTTATATGGAGGATCCTCCACAATCTCTTCTATGGAAATCAATCCAGGCAAAAGAGGTAGACCGCCAGGTCTGTAAAATATTTCTGGTGCCAGAGAAGGTATAGGTTCTGTAGTGACAGTTGTTTGGGGTATAACACTTTCCGAATCAGCTTTAGATGGAGCCGGTTCAGGAATAGCGGTGTTTACCATCACA
The DNA here is from genome assembly GCA_000404065.3 of Pinus taeda. Taxonomy (NCBI): domain Eukaryota; kingdom Viridiplantae; phylum Streptophyta; class Pinopsida; order Pinales; family Pinaceae; genus Pinus; species Pinus taeda. Next base: position 288,232 of record APFE030974979.1, on the reverse strand, counting down.
TTAGGATCAGTCGTAATTTCCTTTTGTGGCTACGGAACTTCTTCTGTAGAGGCAGGGATACCAGAAATGTTCGGAGTAACCAGAGTCTCCAAGGATGTCAGAGTATTTGCTCCAACCAAACTAGGGGATTTCGATCCAGTTAAACGAGTTCGCTTTGTCTGGAATGGTTTTGTTTCCGGAGTCAATAATGGTTGACTCGTAAGCCTCCGCGAACGACGAGGTTTTGATTGAATTTCTTCCACGATTGCGGATTACTTGATCAACTCAAAATAAAAAAGGAAAATGATCCCATATTAAATGAATTTTATACGCTTTGACACAACTTGTTTTTTCACTTTTTAAGAGTCGAGAAAAAACAAAATATGACTCTAGTCGCCTTCGATTTTTAATGAGCCTGAAGTGACAAGTGCTCAGATGGACCTTTTCCTTTAAGAAGTCTGAAAAGGAACGAAAGAGACTACTGTGGAAATCTAGACAGAGGGATTACCAAACCAATCAGAAAACTGCAGAATACTTTTTACGGTACGACAGTCAATCTTCTTGAATGCTATGTTCAATGCATTGCGATTGATAGGGTGGCAGACACAGCTTCTTAAGGATAAAGGATATAGCCTATTGTGGTCTCCCAATATATACTCGATGGTACGTAGGAGCACAAGTCCGTACTGGCACTTGTCGTCTCAAAGAGGAGGAATCACCCAACCAACAATGAAAGCGACAGTTACCAGGCTTTACGACGCTGGAATACGTCTCTAGCCTAGACTTCTAAATGTTGTGCGTTAGGTTCCAAAGCGTTTTTATGTTCAGTAAATTTATTTTACAGTTGATCTTGCCTAAGAAATTTTCCTTTCAGGTTCACCGCGTGATGTAGATATACAATTCCTAAAATGCAATCTAAGATGATAAACAATTGTTTAATCTTTTTTTTGCAATGAAAGTCCTAGCTACTAAGGAAAGAGAACTGAGGGTCTTTCAACATAGAGTACAGAGCACACACTAAATGCACTGTCCTAAATCAAATCAACAAGCAGTCTAAATGCAAATGCACATGCATGTATTTGTTTTCAGCCTTCTTAATGTGTGAATGACAAGAAGAATGCTAAGTACAAATATGAATCATCTTTTCAAAGCAACAATACTAACAATTTCTCTTCAAAATACGAAAGGAAGATAATGACGATACTTTGCGATTTTGAATTGAAAACTGCTTTCGACACTTGAAAAACCACTAATTCAAATCTCATACAAGAGTAACAGTATAATCGACTATTAAGAACAATGGTATTCTTTTCTATGACTGAAAACGACACTTGCGACACTTCGAAATCAAGAAACAACAGTTTGATTACGCTAATTCTTTATAAAAGAGAACTAAAAATGGCGCACAATACATAAAAAAAAATTACAATTCTTTGCACAATTGAGGTGGAATGATGGAAAAGAAGGGGGTTTCCACAGTGGTATACTGATCACATACAACAAAACTCCTGAATAGAGCTGAAGAGAGTGAGGAAAAACCAAAGTCTAAAGGCAAAATTAGCCTTGTTAGATTTTAGGCTTCTGTGGTAGTTCTTTGCAGTGTCATGATCCGAATTATCCACAGTTTTTTGTTCATTTTGTTGACGTTTCAAACCCCAAAGGGGGTCCATCATCAGGACTAAATTAGATAGAAGAATGAAAGCTTTTATTGAGAGAAGAGTCCAAGGACCTGGGTATAAATAAACTTAGAACCCTAATTCTTATAAAGAAGCCGACACCTTATTTATTTTTAATTTATTGTTATTTTAATTAATTAATTAGATTAATTAATCGGCTTGATTGTTCCTATTTTTAATTCAAAAATAAGTTTTAATTTATTAATTTAATTTTTATTAATTAGTTAGATTAATTGATAATAAAATTAATTTTGATTATTCTTTTATTTAATTCTATTCATAATTTTAATTTACCATTTTTCCAATTTTTTAATTTTTATTTCCATTAAGCCCTAATTTCTAATTCCTAATTAATCAATTAAATTAATTGATAATTAATTAATTAATTAAAAAAAATAAAATTAATTAATTAAGCCTAATTTTAATTCCTAATTAATCAATTAATAAATTATTTAATTAATTTAATATTTTTATTATTTTTATTTTATTAATCTTAGGTTATTATTAATTGTTTTGTTAGAATTAATTAAAATTGATGAAGTTAAATTGAATTAAATTAAATTAATTTATTAATTTTATTGCTTTAATTGTTTTTATTAATTAATTTATTTATAATTCCTTCCTATTGATTAATTAATTAATTTTAATTAATTTTATTTTATTATTGGTTTTTATTTTATTTTTATTAATCATTTTACCAATATTTTGAATATAACCCAATAAATCCTAATTGCCTAACCAATTAATTAATTTGTAAACTTTATTTTATTTCATTAATTAATTAAATAAATTAAAAATTTTAGTTAATTAGCCTTCTCTGACCATCACACCTGTTACACAGGGAATCCACTATGCATCCCACCTACTGCACACGGGAGGGGCGATCCATACTGACTTCCTTGAAGAGAGGGTGCGATGGTACCAGTGCAAGACTTTTACTTAGTCTTTTCTCACAGTTTGCAGTCCAGTTCAGGGATTTAGGCCGAGCAAGTGGTGTTCAGTAAATATAAATCACAGGGGTTGATCTAATGAGGTTACTAGAGCCACCACTAGGGCAATTAGAAAGTTTGCAAAATCGATTGTTCAGTTTATAAACAAAACCCGGAGATAGACTGAAGCAGCATTGATCTACTTTGCACTTGCATAGCAAATGCAGTTCGAAGGCTAGCTGGATTGACATCAGGCTCCGTCTGTAAGTTTATAAAACAAACAAATATAGACAAGCAAACAATATATTCGCTCCCGAGTGGAGTCACCATTTTGTTATCGGGAATAGTGTCCACTTGGAGCTGCTAATCCCACTAAGGCTGGTAGCTATCTTAGAAATAAAAAAGCTAAAACTACTTTCTCTTTCCTTTATGAGAAGTAGATAAGAGGGGAGCAAAAGGCACCAACCTCAGTCTTGTGCTTGGTTCCTTGCTTGGTTCCTCTCCCTTCTGATAGATCTTTGCCGCTTCTTCTTCGTCTACCCAACTTCAAAGAGTACCTGTGGAATCAAAGCAACATAATACTATAGAAGAACAGAGATCTACAGTCATAAACAGTACAGGACCAGATATGTATTGACCACTCAAATGCATATACAATCAAACATACAAGAATGTGGAGGAAAACTTGAATAGCTTTATTAATATCAAGAATAGCAAAGAGGATTACAACCAAATGTTCTGAACCAGCATCATCCTCCAGTATGAAAGCCCTTCTTCACCTCATGTAAAGCTTAGATCACCCAACACTATGATGTTACACCAGGAAACCAACAACACTTCTTTACAAAATACAAGATTCCAGCCTCTGGATCTTTGTGATGAGGGATCCATATATAGATGATTGTAGGGGGGTGAGTCAGCTTCTGGGATTTTGATTAGTGTCCTCTCTCTGATAGTTCTTGATTCCACTTGGAGATTGATGATGTCTTACTCATCCCTAGGCGAAATCAGAGAGGCAAGTGTCAGAGGAGAAGTTTCTGGAAGATTCCAAGATCCTCCACCTCGCAAACTGTCTCTGCCATTTGTCCATTCTTGCCCATCGCACCCTACAGAAGGGATTTCTAGTATGCATCGCACCTTTTACATTGAGCAGGTGAGATGCATCACACCCTCTGCACTGGGCATTCTGTATGGTCCAGTTTTGACCAGTTCTGAGCAGTTTTCTATGGAGAACTTTTGGGAGATGATGTAATTAGCTGACCTTGTTCCTTTAGGGAGTGAAGAAACACTTTTAGGGACTTAGGATCCCTTGGATTATGGACATTTATGATTGGGGTTGCAGTGCCCAAAAATGTCTATAACAGAGACGAGTGAACACCTGTAATACCTAGAGACATGGTGAGATTCATGGCAAGCAATCTATCAGTTAAAACCAAATCAAACTCGAGGACTGACATGTAACATACCTGGGAGACTGACAATGAAGATTGTACAATTTTCACAAGGAGGCCAGGAGACTGACTATCGAACTTCCACAAAGCATGGTCTAGACTTTTAGGAGGCTAACTGGCTGTTGGAATTTCATAATGCGCAATCCAAGCTAACCTGTTGGGGGCTAATATTGTGAAATTCGCAATTTCAGTGAGCAAGGCATGCAAGCCGAGAGACTGCATTGTGCAAGTTTTTGGGCCAGTAGAGCATTACCTCTCAGATTTGGGTAGAGAAGACCTAGAGGGTGGTGTCTGGCTAGTTTTACCCATTTATGGGAGGAAGGGAGAGCCTTCCCTCTCAGAAATGATTAATGTTGTCCTGGAAAGGCGAGTTCCCGGTCAAGGTTTCCAGACCCGCCAACAAGCGACTGAAAACATGTGTATTTTTCAATGCATGGTGAAACTGAGTGTAAGTGAGAGTGAATAATCATGCATGCAAACAATGATTGAAATATTCAGAAAACAGGAAGACATGCATGTGTGTGAAGCGAGTCACTGCAGTAGTGACTGTGGGTGTAAGAACAATGTCATGCATGCGGCAACAGTGAGATGCAAACAAAAAATAAAATGGTGCTTGTACAAACTAACATGCATGCAAATGATAGCAAGTGTTCAGAGAAGGCATGTAGACAACACTCACAGAAGCCAAAACACAAAAAACGATAGAAAAGCTGCACAAGATCTCTAAAGCAGATTTACCCAGAAAAAGCTGAGTTGAACATGCTGAAAACTCCTAGATGTGGTGTGGGATGTCAAAGCTCCAAGATCGATGTGAGGAATGAGCTCTGCAGCATTGAATAAACAAGTTTGAGGCTGATGACGTGCATGTCACAGATCTACGAAAGAGTGACACTTAGATGGAAGTTTCTAAGATTATCTTTGCATGTAACCTCCAGCTACTAAAGATAGATCCCTAAAATGTAGGGATGATTTTTGCATATCACTTTTTTCTATTTCAGGAAAATCAGCCGATGAATACAAATGATATTTGTTGGGCCTTAGAGGGAACTAGTCAACTTGAAGGCACATGTAATAGCCTACAAGCCTCGGAGAGGGACTTGCACAGTTTCTGGGCTAATATGTCCCTGAGGGATTGCGCAATTTTTGGGTTCAGTAGGTGACTGTCTGCCAGAATTGCGCAATTTCTAGGCTGAGGCCTAGTGCCAGGCCAGATTGTGTAGTTTTTTGTGGGAGGTTTGTCTGACTGTTTTGCACAATTCTAGAGGTCAATAGGTAGCCCAGGAGATTTGCATAATTTCTAGAGGGAAGGTTGGTTCCCCTCTAGAATTGCGCACTTTTCGGGGGGAGCTTCTTAGCCAACAAATAACCTAAGTCTAGGATGGAAACTTGTGAAGGGAGTGAAGCAAACTAATATGCATAGGTTTCCGAGCCACTAAAAATCAGTTGAAGCCTATGTACTTAACAATGCAAGACATGCTTCTAAGGATGGTTGGTAGGGAGGCTCCAAAACGAAGCTAAGAAAAAAAAATTGGAGGGTGGTTGTAGTCGATACAACACTTACGTTACACTTGATTTGTAGATGCCATCGCTGCCTCAAACTTACATTGGCTTTGCTAATGGTGCTAGTCATAGTACTCGGAATTTGTCTTCCACAACCTAGGTCATTTATTCACCCACAGATGAGTTAGCTTCTATTCATGCGATATGCCTTGCTTGAACAACAAATAACATTGCAAATTCTAGTGCAGTAATTGAACTATTATCTAACACCATTTCATTTTCCATTCGTCAATTGATCATTAAGCTAGATTCTGAAGTCATAATATTACATTTAAACGATGTCTATTTAGTAAGAGGTGATTCAATGTTAAGAATGTTTTTGTGGGTTCGTATCTTGGAGAGAAATTTTGGTTACATCGAATATCAACACATTCCAAGATGTTTAAACACATTAACAGATGCACTGGCTAATTATGTGTTAAATTGGAATTTGTAAAACATCTGTAAGAAAGAAAAGAAATATTCATCCATATATTGTACAAGATAAACTGAAATAGAAGTAGTATTCTTCATTAGTCAAATGCTTGTAAAAGGTATGGTTTTTACAGAAATGTCGTCCAAAGACATGAGGCCTCGTGGCCTTTATTATCCGAACATGCTAATACATCATTAAAAAAAATATATCCCTAAGACAAGAATATACGCATGATGATCATGCTAGTAGACAATAGAGCGAGCTACTCACCGTAGAAAGTGACTAATCAGTCTAGGAACCCCCACGATGTACCTCTGATAGCGGAGAAGAAATTCATCAATCCCAACATCTGTGATGTCTAGGGTCAACCTCTCAAGGTTGTGCTCCATCTCAGTCAATGCCTCTATTTCGTTAGGGTTTTGTACTACAGGAACTATTGGCTTCTCACCACGCTTATCAAATCTTCATAGTCCTACTAGTCTCATTGGACCCACATCTGCATCATCATTTTGGACAATTAGTTTTGGATGCCAAAAAACAAAAACAAAAAAATTAAAAAATTAAAAACAACAAAAGTGTGAAGTTTTTTCCTAGTTCAACCCACTGCATGCCAGCTCATGGTGGCATATCTGGATCACCTGTGTAATCCATTCCTACATATGGAAATTCTTCAATCATCATGATTTAACATTCCAACCATCCAAAGAAATCAGGAGTATATCGAATCATTGAGCCTTCACCACCTCTGTGGCATGCCATCAATGTGACCCACTTCAACATGGGAGGATCTCACGATCCTCCTCCATTTATGGCTACCTATGGAGCAAGAAAGGGAATCCTCTCTAGAGCGAATGATATCCAAAATCCTTGAGTTTTCTAGTTTTCACTCTAGTTAGTTTCCCTTTCATGTTGGAAACTACCCCGTCACACTAGTTGAATATTGTAGGTTAAAAGAACTATACGGAGATCTAAATATCAGCCTTGGTAACCAAGTGAAGGGTTGAAATACCACATAGTCGTGCAATAGTGAAGCCAATAGCTCTCAGAGGTAACCTTTCAATGGTTTTGATATCGACTCTCTTGTCTTTGAGAGCAACTCCTCAAAAGCAATGTTGAACTAAATTTGTGCCAATTGTTTCACCATCTTGTCTATGTCCATACAAATAAATTTCCACTCCATGGCATGGGAGCCCAGACAAGAAGTAAATATCTTCGACATCGATAGTGAGTCTATGGTCTCCGATTACAAAGAATTCTTCCTGTACATTCCACTTTCTCACCATCCACTCCAGCAAGTCTAGCTGGGCCTTTCTGCCTGGAAATGTGAAAATTTTATATAGGCCACAATTTTTTAGTGTGTGTATTGTCTCTGGATGGTTCAAAGAAAATATATCCCATTCTTTATTTTGACACTCTCTCCACTCCATTTTTGTAGCACAAAACCATGCAAATAAACATGGATAATCATTAGAAGATATTGTTGTAAATTTTTGAAAAACAATTGGGCATTTTCAATTAATTTTTCAAAGCCGTTAGTGCTGTGTGCAATTACATGTGAAGACCAATGTGAATTTGTGCAGTTCTGTCCCTATAAACTTTGCACATCTCGTTTTTTTCTGTTTTAAAAGCCTGGACGGTGGGCGTAGGCCTGATGAAGGTGAAATGTACGCATTGAGGGTGATTTTTCATTTGATAAACCCCCCCAAAAAACCAAAATACACTAGAAAATGCAAAACAAAAACAATGAAAATGAAGATATCAGAGTGATGGTTTACCTGGAGAAGATGACTCATGATTTTGTCCAACTGTTTGCCTAGAATCTGCCTCTGAAGTTCTTAGTGAAAAATGCACTCTATCACTCTCAAATGGTAAAAAGACACATATGGTAATTTCTTTTAATTTTTTGGATTTTTTGTAAGTTTTGATGCCAATTAAATATAATTTGTTCCTATTAGCCTCTCAAATCCAAAAATTTAATGTTTTTAACTATATTTTTTAGCAGTTATGATAGTTTTTTAGTTTAAGAGGGTAGAACATAGGTTATTACGAAAATGAATCATTTTGGTGATGAGTATATTTTTATCACTTTTTCAAACTTGTTAAAAACCTACGTAAAGTGTGACAAGGAGTTCTCTTAAGGTCCTTTTCAAACTCCCTAGACACGAAAATATCACCAAGTACTTGACTATTCGAACTTGTAAAAGTAAATGAACAGTCCTCTATTCAATATAATTTTACCCCTTTTACAGATTGAACTAGACTAATTACAAAAAAGGTATATGTTGACTAATCATGGTCGATAGAGCTCTCTCCTGCATTATTTTATCATTTTTCGGGCTTGAGGGACTAAATTTATGGAAAAATGACACTGTGGAGTTTACTTATGTTTTTCTCCTCACTCCCTAAAAATGAAAAACAACGAGATTTACTTTGTTCGGTCTCGTTAAAATTTTACGTTGAAAGAACTTAACGAGTTTTCTTTTTGTGTCTTTTTAAACTCTTTAAAGATGAAAATGGCATCGAGTTACCCCTTCACTAGACTCGTAAAACTTAAAAAGTGTAGGACTTGTTAATCATAATGATATTGAACCACTCCTTCCTAAGGTTCGTTAAAAATACTTTGAATGACTCATTCGAAGGATAAACTTATAGGAAAAGCATATGTTATCGTCATCAAGCTTGCAAAAAATAAAGAGGTACTTGCTAGTAATGGTGGGGGAAAAGTGGGAAAGAAAATTTGTTTTTGTATTGTAAAAGGAAGTATGTCGCTCTTGAACATGAAAATCCATCACTTTTTGTATTCGGGTTGGAAAATTTGTTTTCCTCTCACTTGACCATACCTCATTAAAAGTCTTCAGTTGGTTTGGGTATTCTCTTTGAGTCAAATGTTGCGAAGTTAAAATGTTGTGTTGCGGATGTTGAGATGTGGCAACAAGAATATTCCAATCTTAATTTTTCCTTGAATTAAAATTCGAATTTAGTCTCATCGGCTATTTGAAAAATAATTAATTAATACATCTTGAGTTAATTAGTTGGAGAAATTCAAACTAGAAGTCTTTATGAAGTCATGCAATAGTTATCCCTTAAATTAAGGAGATTATCCCTTAATTAAGGAGATAAGGATGAGTTGTATTTGTGTTGTAATTAGTTAGCTCAGTTAACTGAGTTATTTCTAGTTAAATTAGTTCCAAACAGTTTGAGGAACTAATTGTGAGTTCAATTAGTTAATGCATGCATGCATCAAACTAGTGTACTCCAGATAACTGAAGATTCTCTCATAAATAACTCATGCATGTCTATTCAGACAAAGACCCATTTGACATTAAAGACAGGGACAGTGTACTATCAGTTGCTAGAATTTTCCTATAAAGAAAATTCTTGCATGAATAAGGAATCCATTCCTTAATATTTGCGTAGTTTTACAGGGTGTAAGATCAGTGTAAGTGATCAGTGTTACTAATAGCTGGATCACCTAGGAAAAATTGTGCTAGGAAATAGGAGCTTGGAGCGTAGTGTGGAGGACTTAATGAGAAGTCTATTTTTCTTGTGAGCATCAGAGAGGATTGTACTGAGAGCTGGCTAGCTATGACAACTAAATATGTGTGTAATCCTTAGATATTTCCACTTGTATGATAATACAGATAGTAGGGTTTTTAGCTTAGGCTTTCCACAGAGTATTCCTCTATGTTTCATGTGAATTGATTATGCTTCTTGTTATATGTGTTCTTCTTGATCTTGCTCAAATTTATTAAGCTTCTGCAATTTTGATTGTAGAAGTAGATTGAATTATTTTGCTTTAGTTATATTGCATTATCAGGTTAATCTACAGTAAGAATTTCTACAGCTGATATGTTCAAAAGAAGTCCAACCTTAGTCAAAATTAAGTTTCCATTCATAGTCTTCAATCACATTGACCATCCATAAGTTAGTCTTGGATTACTCCAAACTATTCTTCTTCAAAACTTGACATGAGTTTTGTGTCGTAGGCCCTTCCCTGACATGTCTCTTCCTATCAACATCAGTTGATTATGTAGGAATTTGATCTAGAAACCTTTAGTACCTTGAGGCCTGCATGCCTTAATGAAATATTTCTTGCTTTCGACGATAGATTCTCATCATTGACCTTTGATCAAATAATTTTATGAGTGTCCGACATCATCACATTTATTCACACTTCATAGATTGTACTGAAAGTACCTTGAGAGCCATTTTCATTATTTGTGGTTTATCTCATGCTTGTGAACAATTCACATCATTGACTAATAATCAAGTGGTTTCTACCATGTTCGACTATGATACATTCACTCGCATGGATATATTCATACTACGAATTGAGACATGGAGGTCAAGACCCTGGATCTAGTTTAATCCATCTAGGCCGTGTGGAGTTATTAAATATTCATGATTATAATCATAGATCCATTGATGGATGTGTCCATGCTATGTCATCTATTGACATGGATATTTAAATGTATTTCCATGTTGATTCCTTGAGACATTTATGCTCTAAGTATGGGAATTCCTCTCAGTGATGATTTTATATTTCATTATAACATTTGACTGATTGTTTCAGGTCTCCGACCGCAGTCTCTAACCCAAACCTTGGCATGATAAAGTTCTTTTTTCATCAAACATCTCTTCTTACTTTTCACTTTAGGGGGAAATATGTTACACATTATTTTGTCGCATTAAGGAAACAACTGTAGGTTTGGATCTTTTTCTATCCATAAAAGTGTTCCAAAACATTCCCCTGTAAGGCTAGAACGCAAACAATCCAAAAGAGAGTTTTTCTTAATTCCTGGATCTCAAGACTCAAAAAACTATTGTTGGCTTCATGCACAGTTCCCTAGTCCATTTATGCACACACACAGAAGAGTCCATTAGAAACTACATAAAAGTGCACTCTGTCTGACACTATGGTCTACTGACATGACTCAACGCATGTAAAAATAAAAAGTAAAGCCTAGAAGCTTTATTAGTGGAATCTTTCCCAAATAACAACTTCGAATAGATACCTAATCAAGCCTGATCCATCCCATCATGGAGCTACTTTGCTTTTTTTATGGATCCCTTATCCCACCATTTGTTGATCTCAACCCTTAGGAAGAGGATCCTAATCCTCCTCCTCTTGGCCTATAAATAAAACACAAGCTAGAGTATTGGGGAGGACTATTGAAGGTAGGCTTGTGATGCAAAAATAAGGCTAGGATGATTTTCATCCAAGGAGAGGGTTGGAGATTGTGAGAAGAGTCTTGTAACATTAAGGATTTGAGGTTGTAAGTTTGTTCTCCATTTAATTTAATATAAAAATCAATTTTTCTTTCCTAATTATGTATTTTCTGATATCATTTGTGGGATTCCTTGATCACTCGCATAGGTTATGAATTGTTATTCATTCAATTTATGATATATGTTGAGTTAGATAGTTCATTTATCTTTCATTCTATATACTAGATATTTTGATCCTTTTTGTGTTTCTGTCTATGTAGACCTCCTTCGGGACATCATTTAGAAGTTGTGGAAAGAACTAAAATGATCTCTAAGGCATAAAGGAGAAGTCAAATGTCAAAAGCACTGAAAGGGACTTCGACATGCATTTCGATAAATGGTAAGTGATCTATCTCATATTGTTTGTTTCAATCAATCGTAAGTTAAGGAAAGGTAGTAGTTATTTCTTGTTTGTTACTAGATTTCTTTGAGGTCTAGGGAGATCCATCTTGTCTGCAAGAGGGATTCGTCCACCTAACAATAAGTGGTTATGATATATCAACTTTGATCATTTAGTAAAACTTAACAAAATGGAGGTAGTAAGAACTCTACCCCAAATCTCAACGCCTCATAATAAGATTTATAATTCATGGTAATTCGAGAAGAAAACTCATATATAGTTCAAAATAAAAGAGTATTCTACAATAAGGCCTCTAGAACTCATTCATATAGGTCTCTATAGTCCCACAAGAAAATAGTCTCGCTAAGGTGAGAGCTACTTCATGCTCTTCATTGTTGATTTTACTAGGATGAATTGGGTTGGTATACTTAAAAATTATCTAAATCATTTGAGAAATTTAAAATATTTAAGGTACAAATAGAGAAGGAGAGGGATTTAAAGATAAAATGCTTGACTTAAGGCCGAGGATGAGAATATACCTTAGACGAATTCTATGATTTCTGTGAGAAAAATGGGATAAAGAGGTAGTTCTCATTGTTGCATGGACCCCACAAAAAATTTCCATTGTTTAGAGGAAGAACATGATAGTCCAAGAAATGGCCATGGAAATACTTGATGAGGAAAATGTGTCACATATATTTTCGGAAGAAGTTTTAAAACAACAATCAATATTCTAAATAAGGCGGAATTAAGAGAAAAGAGTAATAAAACCCCCAATGAGTTATGGTATGTTAGATTAGATTCCATAAAGCATTTCAAAGTTTTTGGGAGAAAATATTATATTAATAAGAGTGAAGACAATCTTGGAAAGTTTGACTCAAGAGCATATGGAGAATACTACTTGGCTATTCTTCTAGGAGCAAAGGATACAAATGTTATAATAAAATACCACTCGTTGAATGAATTAATGTAAGGATTGATGATGAATCAATACATAAAGAGTAATAACAACCCAAGACTATTCCAATTATCTATAAGCCTGAAGATGAAGAAGAAGATGAACATGGAGAGCATGAGGACCCTGAAGAATAAAATGATAGAGTTGATCCACAACACTCTAAAACTCTCTCAATGTATATACAAAAACATCATCCTGAAGTTAAATTTTAGGAAATAAAAAAGTAGGAGTTTAGTGAAGAAGGGAGTTTGTAGGCTCCCCAATCCATGCCAATTTTTCTTTTTTGTCCACAATATATCCTAAATACTTTGATCAATCTAGTCAATACCAACATTGGATCAAGTTCATGGATGAGGAAATAGATTGATTTGAAAGAACCAAACTTGGAAGTTGGTACCAATACATAAGGATAAAAATGTTATAGGTACCAAGTGGGTTTTCAAGAATAATCTAAATGGGTGGTTAGGTCATAAGAAACAAAGAAATACTTGTCTACAAAGGATGCGCTCAAGTAGAAGGTGTGGATTTTGAGGAGACTTTTTCTTTAGTTTCCAAACTTGTGGAAATCAAAATGTTTTTGGCTCTTGCATGCTATAAAAAATGCAAAGTATATCAAAAGGATGTCAAATTAATATTTTTTTCATGGATATTGCAAAGAATAACTCTATATTGAATACCCCAAAGGTTTCCAACTAATGGATAAGGTAAATCACGTGTGCAAGTTGAATAAGGCATTGTATGGGCTAAAATGAGCTCCTAATGCATTGTGTCATAGACTTGATAAATACCTTGAGTGGAAAGGTTTTAGTTTAGGAATAACATATAGTAATCTTTATATAAAATCATATGATGACAACCTATTGATTATTGTGGTGTATGTAAATGACATCATATTTCAGAGTAATGATGATATAATAAGTCAATTGTTTGTAGTTGTTATGAAAAATTAATTTGTAATGTTCATGTTTGGGGAACTATATGTTTTCCTTGGAATATAGGTTCAAAACACATAGAGAGGTATTTTTATCTCTCAAAATAAGTATCTCAAAGAACTTTTAAGGAAATTTGGTATGGAAAATTGCAAGGCTATAATAACACCCATGGTAACAAGATGTGAACTTAGCGAGGATGATGAATCTCTAAAAGTGAATCAGCCTATGTATCGGTCAATTATTAGAAATCTACTTTATCTCATGGCTACAAGATCTGATATCATGTAGAAATTTGGACTGGTGGGACAATTTTAGTCCAATCAGAAGGAAATTCGTCTCCAAGAAACCAAGAGGATATTTAAATACCTACACAGGACATTAGATTTTGGTTTATGGTATTCCAAAGGAACATTATTCACATTGAATGTGTATATTGATGCTAATTGGGTGAGTAGTGTTGATGACAAAAGAAACAACAATGGTGGTGCATTCTTCCTTAGTAGTTTCCGTATATCATGGTTCAATGACAAGAAAATTTATATTATATTTCTTTATCTACTATTGAAGTAGAGTACACTATCGTAGCCTCATGTTGCACCCAGATTATATGGATGAAACAAAACACCAAAGACATTAAGGATGATTACACTCAATTGGTGCCTATATTATATGATAATAGCAGTGCCATTAACCTGCCAAAAAATCCATTAATGCATTCGAGGACGAAGCATATTCCTATTAAGTACCACTTTCTCTATGAACAAGTAATTGATCATATAGTTAGATTAGAGTATTTGCCTACTCAAGAGAATACTGTTGATATTTTTACCAAACCCCTTCTTAGATATCCATTTGAATATGTCACATAGAATCTAGGGGTGATTTCTCCCTCATCTCCTTAGACCTCTGTGAATGTGAATGGTAGCACCTCAGTCCACATAAGTATTTCAACAATGAGCTACATCATAATAATGTTGACAATAAAATTCTATAAAATTTACATTCATTTCTGAGTGCATAGTATAGGAGGAGATTTGATCATGAGAGGAGGCATCAGTTCAGAAGGATTCAAGGTGTACTTGATGGCACTACAGATGTAGTGAATAATAACTGATACATTTAATATTTGTTGACAGTCAAATACGAAGAGTCATGAATAGTGTGATATGAAAAAATTAAGAGAGATTAGCATGAAGGGAAGCATGAGCATAGGGGGAATAGTCCTAAGAAAAAAAAGTACACAAGAAGAATATAGAAGCAAACATAATAATTCAGTACTTTTCCATTGATACTAAATGAGGAGAAATAAGTAAACATATCCACAATAATTTTCGATAAACAACCTCTAGAACCAGGTTGGAAAAGAAACCTTCGAAAGAAACAAGGTGAAAAAAGAAGTATACAACCAATAATTAGGGGGATATCTCAACCATTATTCCATCAATGACTATATTATCTTTGGTTGTCTTGCCATCAATGAAAAAAGGGGATATGCTTGATAATTTGATAATTAATTTCATGGTCATAGAGTCGAGCAAGATAAGTTAACTTACATAAAAAAATAATAGAGGGGCGAGAAGGGATGCTAAGGTCAGGAGAGCTAAACTAGTATAAGAGTAGAGCATCAAGTAGGTCAATTAAGCAACATAATGCTGAGTAAGGGATCAAGTAGAAACAGGACAAGTTCCTTTCACAAGAAAAGTACTGCTATTGAAACTCAATGTATTAAGACCTTGAAAAGTAAATGACCTCATAGGCAATATGTAATATGTTTAGCCCTTTATTATTAATCCTAGTCACAAAGAGCCAACAATATAGTTCCCAAGGGCTAAGAGCCTATCGAGCCTTAGGATATTTTCCTCTTGGCATATCCAACTTCTTGGTGAGAAGGATATCAAGCCTATGTCATTTTCATTTCTTTATGTATTAGATATTTCATTACTTAGCATATCGAGCCAAATTCATTAATGAAACCACATTGTCGATAATTGATGGAGTCACATTGTTGATAGTTGATGATTTGTCATATCTGGACTTGATTTATCAAGAATTTCTCAAATTTAAAAATCTAAGGCTCTCTGACAAACCAATATATGATATTATACCCCACCTGTTGGGAAGCACGAGGTGGAATTCCAGGTGGCAGTGATGACATGAGGTGTCAAGTGGCTCTAGGTGGTAGAGATGATGATGTGGTATCAATGTTGGATGACACATGGCATGTATTTCTAATATATTTGGAAGGATGAATAGATCAACAGAAAGTGACATCTGGCAAGTGCATGTCAACACTTAGACATGTGGCGAGTCCTGATTGACTACAGTAGATGATGTGGCAATCACAGTGGTAGATGATGTGGCAAGCATAGTGGTAGATGATGTGGAAAGCACAATGACAGGTGATGTAGCAAGGTGGGGGCCATATTAGGTCATTGACTATCATAGTATCTGAATAGGTTGCCTTTAGTCTATGCATTAGAAAATTTTTGAGGTAAAAAATGGGCCTCAAAACAAAAAAGTAGAACAAAAAATAAATTTTATAAGAACCAAGAGGATTCCAAATGATGATGTCAACCATGGGGCATGATTCACCATTTTTGGATTAAAAAGGTAAAAATATTAAAAATAAATAAAAAATAAAAAATTACTTCTGCAACTCATATTTTCAACTTATCTCCCTACAATTTTACTCAATGTTTGAGCAAGAGCACTTGTTAAATGTGGAATTAATTTTTCATGTAAGGAGTACCCATGTTGCATACTTTCGATGGACCATACTACATGAAAAATGTGAAATAAATGAAAAAACGTGAATTCAATGACGTTTTCTCATGTATTTCACATTTTTCATGTATCAGGGTCCATCAAAAGTATGCAACGTGGTTACTCCCTAGATGCAAAATTAACATCCAGTGAGTTCTCTCACTCGAAATTAAAGTAAAACCATACAGAGATAAGTTGAAAATGAGTTGAAAAGGTAGTTTTTTCTTTTTTTCCCTCAAAAAATTAATGGGGTAATCTATTCTTATTTTATTATTTCCACTATTATTTTACAATATTCCTTAGGAGGCCCATTTTAAGCCTCAAATTTTCTCTAATGGGTTCTATTGACATCTAATAAAGTCTAGTTTCAGGTCATATCCCATGTTTGTGAGGTGCTAAGTGATAGTGCTTAAGAGCTTTAAGTCTTGATATATCACTACATCGACAAAGATTACTCACTAAACATCTTTTGGGATTTCAAATGAGCTTCAGCACATAGTCTTAACACTAGGTCACACGGAACTAAGGGATAGTGCTTAAGGGCTTAATTACCTCGATTTATCACTTTATCATTTTTTTGGAAAGGAATGTGTAAAATGAATCCACCGATACCCAATAGAGAATATCCTGAGGTCACGATGGGAGGTCAAATGAGAATAAAGTGTGGGGCCCAAAAATGGATAAGGGGACTCAACTTATTGATAGATTGGGTAAAGAACTAAAGTCTAAGTATATTGATATCCTAACATGTTAATCTATCAGGTATAATTTTTTGTCATTGGGAGCAATGAATCTAACTTAGGGAGCTAATGGCATATTTCTATGTCAAAATAGAGAATGAATATGAGTTTCTGGTATAGAGGTGTAGTCATGTACATGGGTGAATGCAAAAGAATGAAGGATATAAAATTGGACAAAGTGGAAGATACATTCAATGAAGTAGAAGAGAAATATGTTGTGTATGAAAGGAGATTCCTCACTATTCTGGAAACTTGTATAAGATATGAATCAATCAAAGCACAAAACCATCGGTAGAAATTGTGGTTTGATACCCATGGTTGAGGTAGGACTCAGGGAAGAGTTCATGTTGCATATATACATGGTTAAACAATTGGTGAAGTATTTGATATTGTTCAAAATTAAAATAAGTGTAACTAATATACCTAGAGACTATGAAAACGAGAGTGACTAGCGAGTATGAATAGAATGAAATATTTGTGAATGTGTAAGAGAATAGTAAGGGTGATAGGTGCAAAAAACACATTTTCTAAGTGATAGTAACTTCCAGTGTGAGTACAAAGGAAGAAAAGAAAGAACATAGTCAAGAGAACATCACTTACCAAAAAACATAATGCAAATTAAAGATAAACAAAGTATTGGTGTTCCCGTAGGTGGGTATCTATAAAACTTTAGGGATTGGCGTCTCTAGTAGGTTGGAGCCTAATAATTCAAAAGGGGATAGGTGTCTCCTACAAGTGCATTCTTATAAACCCTATAAATATAGGTTGGTGACTGCGATCATCATCGAAGAAGAAATTGTGTTTTGGTTTTGTCTCATATGGGTTTCCATGTTAAATCTATTATGTTCTAGGTGGTCATTTGATTTTGTGTGGCTTATCATGTTTTGACTATTTTACGATAGAGAATAGATATAAGTATTGAACTTAAGGTCTTAAATATAATGAAATAATTTAATATTGATTCAACCCCAATCAGTATTCAACACAAAGGCATAACATTGTGACATAGTGATAACCCATATGTAAATGACTCCAGCTTAGGGTTCCTAGTTGAAATTATTTTTACTAGTAAATATTTTACCTATACTTAGAAATTAGACTATGAGTGAGTATCCTTACAGTGTAGGGATTGTTTTGAAATATGCAATATAATATCTCAATATCTAAATGGGTTTAATAAAAGTAGAAAAAAATAGTGAAAATCAATCTTGTGTTTCTATTTTATAGATGATCTCTAGATAGTCTCATGGGATAAATATCCACCAACTACTCCACCTCAAGTGACTCCAATTTCTTAAGAAAAACAACAAACATAGGTTTCCCAAAGCTAAAAGATAAGATATCTATTTGCACATGACTCAGGACAAGAAAATTATCGTAATTCAAGCCCTCAACAAGTGGCAAGTTGGTAAAATGAAACTGACGTAACCAAATCTCTAGATTAAGGATATTACATAGTTCAAGATACTTCAATCCTAGAAGAATTACCAAGCACACCACCTAGTTCCAAAGAAGTATACAAAAAAGTAGGGTAGAATAAGAAGAAGTCTCATATATAATATCAACCAATGGTGTTAAATCCAAGAAGAAGAAATATCCTATGTAATCTCAACCAATGGTGATAAGAAGTCAAACCAGAAAACCAATTTAGTCATGTATCAATTTTGTATATCATTATTGAACTAATTCTAGAGAATATGGTCATGTAAGAAATGTTAGAATGATTTTTTTTCTTCAGTATTTGGCTAAATAAGTCAACCACATTTTTCTTGGGCCTTTTGACAGTCACCAATTTACATATACCTTTCTCAGAATTTTTGCAAGGTAATCATTCTCAAGGTAACTCAACTGTGTGTCATGAATCCCAATAACAAAATTTGTTTAAAATAAACTTCTCAATTATCATTTAAAAAAAAGGAATTATACTATATAAAAATCTCTGAAATCATTTTATTTAAATAAATTGATCTTATTGTTAAGCAGGGAAAATTTTAGGGGCTAATATTCGCAAGTGGGATATTTTTCCATGCATTTTCCAACAAAAAAAGATTCGTTAATTCCATTTTTATTAAAAATTATTCTCCTAAATTTTATAGTATACAATTGTTTTATCTTAAAAATCACCAAAATTTTATATAGAGGCTATATACAATTATTAGAAATTTGAATACTTTTACAAAAAACATTCCCAAACATTTTACAAATTACATATTATGTACTAGTGAGATTCACCAAGGTTTGCAAACTTCAAAATAATTTTTCATCCTTAAAATTTTCCCTGTTGTTAAGTGGACAAGTATATTTTAGAATAGGGCTTCCATAATTTTAATTTAGTTATCAATAATTAATAGATATATGGTAGTGATCTAATCTCTAAAGAATATTCATGGAATATTTTTAGTCAGGGTCGAGGGTTGAGATTTATCTCAAAAGTAGTTATGCCTTTTTTTAAACGTGACGTATGTTTAACTCATATAATAATAATAGCAATAATAATAAAGTTATAATTTAGATAATTTTTATGATTTTTACGTGGATAGACATGTTCATTTTAAAATAGGGCTTCCAAAATATTAATTTAATTATGAATAATTAATAGGTGCATGGTACATATTTAACCTCTATGGAATATTTTTAGTAGTTATAGGATATAGAGTTCATATTTATCTTAAAGGTAGTTATGGCATCCTTGCACTTCAATTTAATGAAAAAATTGTGATAAAATTAGAATAAATTAAAACATATATAATCTATATGTTTCATTATGGTTTTTTTAGCATGTGGTATTGATAAGCCATGGTATTGGCCCATGTTGCTATAACAAAGCCTATTTACAAGTTAATAATCTCCATGGTTAATAATATTATTACATGTTTTTTTAAATGTACATATGTTCAACTCAAATAATAATAATAATAATAATAATAATAATAATAATAATATATTTATAATTTAATTAATTTATGTTGGATATGCATGTCTATTTCGGAATATTGCTTCCGAGAATTTAATTTTAATTATTACAGTTAATAGGTGGATGGTAAGGTATTTAAAACTCTATGGAATATTTTCAATACTCATAGGATAGAGGGTTGAGATTTATAACCAAAGGTAGTTTATGCCATATTTTTATTTCAAATTAACTAAAAAATGTTACAAAATGAAATTAAATTAAAATTTATAAAAAAATATTTTGACTCTGAAATGAATTATGGTTCTTTTAGAATGTGGTATGATAATCCATGGTATTGTAACAAAGTCTTATTATAGGTTAATTAATATTCATAGTAGGGTGAATCTCCATTGTTAAGAATCTTGTTACATGTTTTTTAAATGTGTGTTTAACTCATATATTAATTATTTTTATAATTAATAATAATACTTTAAAACTGCAAATCCTCTATGGGTTTTGTCTATAGCACCATCCATATACACATCTAAATGCAGTGCTCAGGAGTAAGGGACACTTCCCCATCCTACCATAACGTCGCTTATAGTGATGTATGATCACACAAACCATCTGATTCATGCCAATCCCGTAGATTTCATGGTAAATACTTTGACAAAGGATTTAAACATCTTATTGCTTCATCAAATTTCACAGTAGGGGATGCCTAGAAGGCACACAAAAAAAGTCATTTCTTACCCAAACCTACCAAAGTCCCCACATTTGAGATAAAATCCACAAAGATCAAATAGTACATCCATTTTATGTAAGACCGTGTCCTATTTAGAAAAATCCCGAGATTTTGGCCCACTAAGAAGGCACTTCTTAAATGGAAACCCAAAGGCCATATCAATCTTGAGATTGAAGTCAAAGGATTATTTACCATGATATTTACCAACATGTAAGACCAAACTAGAGCTTTTAAAGGAGACCTATATTTTTTAAACTCTGCAAGTTCATATTTAAGGTTCTAAATGGAGAGATTCAACTCAGATAATGAAAATTTCACCATCGACCCTTTTTGGATTCATTTGTATTCTATACCTAAGGAATTTTAGGAAGACACAACTTTAGAAGGCATTGAAAATGTGTTAGGGAATTATTTCAAGGCCTCAAAGGTAACAATAAGAGGTATACATACCCCATATATTGCTCAAATATGTGTCTAAATGGATATATCTAAGACTTTTTCAACTTCCATCAATATCTATTATAGAGACAAACTTTAGTAGAAACTACTTGATTATGAATATATTCCTTTCCAATGTTGACACTATTATGAATATGGCTTCCTCTTCAACGACTTCCCCTCGATATAGCCAAATCAAGAGGAATTCCTTAGAATAGGAATCTCAATACAAGGACGACTTTACTTAGGTAAATCTAAGACACAAACACTCTCACCAATCACATTTTTAAAGAACCCTCTTAGAGTAATTTTATTGGTAATAAATTTAAAACCTTAGTAGATACTAATCCAAGGATCCTTTAGTATATCTAGGGAAAGATCAATTCGATCCTTCTACCTCCTGAAATATCTATCATAAGGAGGATCCCTTTAACCCCTTCCAACCATGTTCCTCTAAATCATCATGGATAATTAGTCAGGTCATCAACAATGAGGCAGTCATGAAAAAATTTCATTCACAGGATACCCTAAAATGTACTAAATAAATGGAGTTGGAATCCCTATATCTCCATGTGATGGCAGTTGATTAGAAAATAAAAGACCCTCAAACTATCCAAGAACACCAAACTATAAAAATCCTTAAAACGTCCTTAATCAAAGAGAAGGGTCAGTTGCCTCTAGACCTAGTAGAAGTATCTTCCATCCCTTCCAATGTTGGAGTCAATTTTTATAATCCCAAAGAGAAACCCAAAATAATATAATAAGATAAAATATAAGGACATAGAAACAATAAGAAACGCTTATAGGAGTTAGGTGAAACCTAGGTAAACTCATGAAGAATAATATTGATGATGGAGGCTTTTGCCTCTACCCCTCCCTTTCCTCAATTAAAATAATCTCATGGAACAAGAGGATTCTCAACTACAAAGGCAAGTAGAAGCTTCTCAAAAGTAGAATATGTCATGATCAGTCGAATATCATGATGATCCAATAAACCAAAAGATCTAACGAAAGGGTTTCAACTTTGCACTCCAAATGTTTGATAAGAGCACAAATTATAGATATTAATGCTAATAGACAAGTTCACTATTTAAGTGTTCAGGGTCAAATATTCTAGTTGCACTCATTGATAAGGTTTTAAATAAACTAGTTTTTGGTTGAGGATGGTGATGAGAGTCATCAAAAACCTAGTAATGATCTAGATCATTTTACTTCATGGATGCATAAAAAATTTCCAATGAAAGAGCATGTAACCACATAAATTAAACACAACAAAAAGAAGGGGAAATCATAAAGAAACCATGATATGAAAGGCACACAAATGATTTGAAAACAGAGTTCACCCAATGTGGGATACGTCTCTAGGACCTGCTAAAAGTGGGAAGGACTCTTTCATTAAATGGCAGTAAAAATGAATTACAATCAAATTTACATAAATGACCCTTATTTCTCCAATCCCGGTCATGGATGAAAAATGAAAAGCTCAGCTACAAGAACAGACATCACCATTGAATTGATGGTGTGAAATCCTGTTAAACAACTATAATCTTGGCCCCTTTCCGAAACCGTTAAAATTAGGACCCTTGGGCATATTGAATATTCCCCTAAAGATTCCTTCCTTAAGATGTACAAAAAGGCCATTGCTCGGATGAAAATTCTAAGAACACCACTATAATCCTTGCAAAATTTCGCGAAAAATGACTATAAATTTGGCATCATTATGTCACTGTGAACAGTAACCCTCTAGGGAATCTTTTAGCTTCCTCCAAGATTATGCATGAGAATATTTCATGGAATATTCCCTTAGAATATTCAGTCTTGAAAAACATGCCCAACCTGGGCATAGTTCCACCACAGCTGCTGGTTTCGCTCCATTCATACTTGGCCTCCTTAGAGCTCCTCTTTCCCATTGGTCAAATGGTGAACTTGGTTTAAATAATTTTGTGTGGGAAAATATTTCAATGAAACCCTGTTTGGGTTGTTGGTGATAGGCTAACTTTGGGGGGAAGAGGTCTTGGGGTCAAAACTGTGGGCCTCACCCGTTATAACTGTTTTATATTTTTAACGTGATGCATTAATGGAATTTGGTGAAGATTTGAAGTGGTGCCATTTTGATATGTTTAGTGGTTACAGTATGGCGTATTATGGTTAGTTGAGCCATCGCAGCAGGCAAGCTAGCCTCCCTACCGGCACAGCTTCAAACCCTGCTCACCCATTATAATATGGTGCATGTTACAATAAATGTACATGGCAGGGTTTGATCGCTTGCCACCACATAATTAATATGTTTGTTGACAAGTGTTGGTGGGGGTGGAAGCCCACCAACCCATCACATATATTTATTATTATTATTATTTTATATATATTATAATATATTAGTTAAAAACCACCGATTGAAAATTAGGGTTCACCGACGATTTTAAAGAGGCAATAATTCACCTTTTCCAACCGCTCAATTCTGTGTGCTACCCCTTTGCCAAGTTGTTGCCTCGTTAGTGACTCCCATTGGGCCAAGTTTGACCAAAACTTTGACCGGATATATCTTGAGCATACAAACTCATATTTGGGTGGCATTCATGTCATTGGAATCAAGACAATGAGAAGTATTATCCGGTTCTAGTTCCACTTCAATTCGAGGA
This sequence comes from Pinus taeda, assembly GCA_000404065.3. NCBI lineage: Eukaryota > Viridiplantae > Streptophyta > Pinopsida > Pinales > Pinaceae > Pinus > Pinus taeda. The sequence continues at coordinate 264,506 of APFE030974979.1, read as the reverse complement.
CTTTGATTTTTGAGCTATTCTAAGCCACTTCTGAATTCTAGACATTTCTAGACCCACATGGATCATTCCTCCCCACTAAGGATATTTTGGTCCTCTAAAAGCATGCACACATCCTACCCATTTCTTGTGTCTTTGTAAAGCCACACTTTCAACATCTACATTCCATGCAAATTTGGTACATTCTTTGCAATCACATACAAATCCACACATGACTCAAAAAACCCCATACTTTCCAAGAGTTTATAACACACACTCTTTGGTCAAGTTTACATCATAATAGAAACCAATACCCCAATTATCAACAAAAGGAAAAAAAATCATCCTAAATAATAAATGGAAAACACATCATCACTTTTACAATTATTTGCAACACATGATTTAAAAATGTGGCCATGAAAAGCTATCATATCTAGTAAAACCATATCTTACTCAACAAAGTGGACCACCCAGAATGTGGCAGATTCACTTGTTGAACATTGCCACCAGTTTGTTTCTTTAAAAACTCTTTTTAGGCATGGAGTATTTCACACGAAGTTGTCTAGTGTCCATCCTCAATGTAGTAACTACAATGACTCTTTCTCCTCCAAACTTTCCAGATCGTCTTTGAATTCTTATTCCTGGTGCGCCTCTGATAAATACTCATGGAATCCTCACTATCACTGGAATGTGATGAAGTGTTCTCATCGTCTGTTGTTGGTTGGTCACTAGATGTCTTGAAGCATTCCCCAATATATTTTATGGCATATCCAATCCCTCCATAATGAGGAAAATATTCGACTTTGATGGGATCCACAATTCCTTAGCCATTAATGCCGAGTCCCTTCCCTTGATACCTTATCTTCTTCAATAATTTTGATCCAATTGTTGTAATATGTTTCTCAAAATAAATGAAATGATCATCATGAAAAGTACATGAAATTGAAGAATCACTTTTTACCTCATGCTTGTTATGCTACAACTTTTCCAAGTTATCCTCCTTGGCTTGTAATTGATGTTGCAACCTTTGTTTCTCCTCCTCTTCTTCTTGTAGGAGCCTCTTTAGTTCAACATTCTCTACATTTCTTTTTAGTTTACCTCTTCAAGTTCTTGGAGCTATGCTGCATTTTGTGCCCTTTTCAATTTTGGCACAACATCTGATGAAATATTTGTCTCATCACCTGAATAAGAACCTAAGTAGATAAGTACATCTTTTGCAATCCTAAGAGCTACAATATTCATTTCATCACATGTGTTTGATCAATTGGTCCAACAATTGCAAATACTGCAGTTGTGATCATCTCATCGTTCTCTGATTTAGATTCTTGGTCTTGCTTCATAGTTGAAACTATCTTTTGCTTCTCTTTTATGTTGCTCCTCTTAGGCCTCAATTATGGATGCAGTTTCCAGCAACTCTCGTCATCATTCCATTCTTTATCACAATGAGTATAAGAGGTCCTTGCTTGTCTTCTCCTAGATGCTACTTCCCTCTTTGGGCGATCATCTTCTTCATGCTTCCCCCTACTTTCAAGATTTAAACCTTCACACTAGCTTCATCAAGTGACTTAGGTTCAAATAATATCATTGAATGACACAAATAACTATGCAAAGAGCCACTATATTTCATCAATGTCTGAGAAGTGCCTTATGGAACATTCAATGCTAATGCTTGTTTTCTAAACTCCTCTGTAAACTTTTGAACACTTTGACCTTTACTTTGTTTGAAATGTTTCCATTCCATCATGGCCTACTCTTACCACCTTGCTACAACTTGCATTACCACTAGACGAGAGCAGTGCCATTCAATCGAAGGGATGCTAGCTGGGTATTGGCTTTTTCCTCTTTGATTTGTTGTATGGGTAATACCTTTCAACCTCTCTTATCCAGTTATCTATGTTTTCTGCATTATATTCTCCACTAAATACATGTAAATCAAACTTGGCATCCATCTTGAAAAAGGAATTTTTAGATGCATTCTTAGGATGCCTGTTAGAATGACGAGAAGAGGAAGAAGAATAACTTTCACTGGAGGACAGAGAGGGTAGTGGCTCTTCTCCTCCACCTTCATGATTTACCGAGGCATGATCATCTGGTTCTTTCTTCTTAGGCTTGATTGTTTTCTCATATTCTACAAACAACTTGTCAACTTTCTCTACAATGGTGAAGAAGATCTTGTGATGATTTCACTCTTCCTCCATTCGAGCTTACTCATATGCCACGTTCCATCTTCATGTTGCACGCCCTACTTTAGGATCAAAGGATTTGAGTTTTCCTTCTCCTCTTTGGATATTTTTCCTAGTTAGAATTCACTCATGCAACTCGCATAAATAAGACTTGAGTATTGATATGAAATGATCATATGTTAAACTGAAGTAGAATTGATTATTTCCATCAGTGAATTGAATGTTAACTTAAAGTGCATTAACCGTAAGAATCAATTGAAAAGGGATGAATTAACGACAGTATTAAAACATAAGAAAGATGTAAACATAAGTGAAAATTAGCAAAAACACTGCAATACAAGACAACAATATTGATTATGGAGTTCGTCCCTGATGGACTACATCTACGGTTCGCTTTCAAGATGGGTGACTGCTTTATTAGGATTGAATCCAAGGAGGTTGATTACACATAAAATTAACCAGATTGATTGTGCATGTAGGCACTTTAGGTCACTATCAAAAGAAAGCTCTCTGAAGTAGCTTTCTAATGCCTTTCACGATTCCCAATTTTGACTCTAGATGCTCCTATTACACTAAAAACAAAACAACCTATATCCTCTAGAATCTACACACAAAACTTCAAAACCACTAATACCTTCTACATGAACACACTGGTGTATTTAAAGGGTTTTAGATACATTTGAGGTCTCCCCATCCAAGATTGGTATGAACTATGAAGTTAGGGTTTGGTCTAATGACACAAGGCCACCTTAAGAGTTTGTTACAAGGTCATTCAATTAACATAGCACCAAAACTGCATGGAAAACTGACATTTTGACTTTAATATAAACTTAAAGTTGTCAGTCGTTTGCTAACCGGGTGAAGGAGGGTGACAACGCATGTGTCTAGGCTAATATGCCTTGCAGTTTGTGCACCAATGGTTTGCTTCTTGCTAACGGTTGATTGTATTGCAATCACATGCCGAGGTTTACTCCATAGACTCTGATGTGGTGAACTGCAACCTCGATAGTCCGCCACGGTAACTGCCATTGCTCACATGTCCTGGTTTACTCTGTGTAGTTACGGTTAATTGTGTTAACTCTATGGTTTCCGAAGACCCCGACAGTTATACCTTGTTTTTACACATGGTTCATTGTTGTAGTCCCACTGCGGTTAACCCCTATGGTTATGGACTGCAGTTTATGAATTACAATGTTTTAATATGGTTTTTGTAATGTTTTATGGTTATTTACATTGTAATGACCCAATAGGGTTTGTAGCATAGGGTAATGTTCGCATTAGGTTTTGGTTAGAGTTTTAGGTGTAGCTTAGGGTTTAAACTTAGGTTAAACTCAATGTGTTAGGTGTATTAGGTTAATTCAAAGTTTATGAAAAAAAATCGGTGTAAATCACATGATAATACATTTGTCAACGCATTTCGAGCCAATGAGTGTGGTTCATCGTCAGGACAAGTTGAAGAATCGGATCATGGCTACATATTAAATAGGGAGAGCAGATCTTCCAACGGCTAGGTTTGACTGAAAAAAATGGCTATATTAGATCAGACTGGACAAACAACTATAATTGACCAAGAAATGGCTAGATTTGACCATTTAAAATGTTTAATTATAATAATATTACTATGCTAAAAAAATATTATTATAATACCTATCATGTGTTATTTTAAGTAAAAAGTTAACAAGATTTTAGATATCAATACTACATCTAGGGAATATTTACAATAATATTGATTGAAATGTTAACATATGATAATAGATCTAGGGAAAATAAATATTA
>APFE030974979.1:228704-259395 GCA_000404065.3 Pinus taeda | reverse complement strand
AATATATGTTCCTATTAAATTACTAATAAATTGATAGCCTAACCATTAATAATAAGAATAATACTATTACTATAATAAGAATATAATAATAACTAATATTACTTTAGTTAATATGACTAATAATATATGTTAAATAATAGTATAGATATTCCCTTTTCATGACTAATCTAAATGATTTAGTATATATAATATAACAATAATTAATATTATTTTAGTTAATATTAAATCCTTACAATTACTAATATCTCTAGATCTATTAATACTTATTCCCTTAAATAACGTTACTGTTAAATTTATATTAATTAGTTACATAAGACATTAATAATAAGATTAATACTATACATTATTATAATAATAATATAATATTAATTATTATTAGTTTAATTAATATTAAATCCTTTCAATCACTAATAGTTATTTTCCCTAGATCTATTACTATATGTTAACATTTCAATCAATATTATTGTAAATATTCCCTAGATGTAGTATTGTTATCTCAAATCTTGTTATCGTTTTACTTAAAATAACACATGATAGGTATTATAATAATATTTGTTTTAGCATAGTAATATTATGATAATTAAACATTTTAAAATGGTCAAATCTAGCCCTTTCTTGGTCAATTATAGCCGTTTGTCCTGTCTGATCTAATATAGCCATTTTTCAGTCAAACCTAGCCGTTGGAAGATCTGCTCTCCCTATTTAATATGTAGTCATGATCCTATTCTTCAACTTGTCCTGACGATGAACCACACTTTTTGGTTTCAAACGCATCGACAAATGTACTATCATGTGATTTACGCCGAAATTCCTTTTTCTCCTAAACTTGATATGGATCACAAAAGCCTCAATTCAACAATTAATTCAATGCGTTAGGTGTATTAGGTTTTACATCACTTTATTTTTGATAATAAACCCCTACACACTTATTTTGTCACAAAGCGACATTTGTAACAAACATCACACAATGACAGCCCATGTCCAACCAACTCCTGCAAAACGGATGACAAACCCACATCGACAAACAAATCTTGCGAGACAGACGACAAACCCATGTCGATGACCAAATATTAGAAAAATTGACGACAACCACATGTCGACAACCAAATACAAAACCATATCATCATGAAAACCATATCAACTATTGACATTACTGGACAACCATAACATTACTATCGAAGCTGAAGATACCGAACACTGAATGCTGACAATGAAACTGAACCTATGCAACTGATCTGACAAGATCCTCCTGGATTAATCCTCTCCACTTGAAAGCTTTTTGACCACAAAAGTTTGACCTAAACTAATAGTAAATGAGGGTAGATCTCCCTCACTCTCCACGTTGCCCTGATGATGTACCAATACATTCGATCAAACACGTAAAAGTGATGACCCTAATGATGTTGATCATGGCACATTTTGAATCTATAAATTGTTCCATCCATCTGTAGTATGCACAACTTGCGAATATGGTTAAAAAACCTTTTAAGAACATGGAAATTGTCTTCTTTCCACGAAGGACCATGAATTAGTGATTCATTAACATCTTTGAAAACAATCTCTACTAGGTATTGTTCAACACTATTGACATGTATTAAAAACGTATTTTGCGGAATGGTAGAAACATTCAAAGACATTCTTAACATCATACCAGCTACTTGATTTGATATACTTTCCTGATTCCTGATTACTAAGTGAACTTGCTACAATAAATCCATCAAACTGTAATGTGAAGAGTGCTGCAACTTAGTTTGACTTTGAAAGTATTGAAGTGGTTGTTGATTTGTTTGAATCACTATTTCTTTATTCATTAAATGATATTTCCATTGATTAGCACTTTCCCCTTATGCATAATTTTCCCTTAGATGTATTGGATATTTTGACACTGCTTTAGAAAAGGCTTTGGTATGAAAACAAATGGGCTTCCTCTCCACTTGAAAAGAGGCTTCCAAACTGTTTGAAACATGAAATCGTGACACAATACAAGAGAAATTTAACATTGACTTTCCCCAATATTGATCTGCATCCCTGTAACTGATAACTTCCAAACTTGGACTGAATTGATTCATTGTGACATTAGGAAGAGGAGCTTTAGGCATCATCTGTAACTCATGTTGTATTCCCTACCTATGAGTAAGATGTTTGGTTTCTTTAAATAGAACTGAAAAAGTTTCTACCTCCTTGATCAAACTATTTTTAAGCTGAGACTCATAACCTGAACAAACATCATGTTGATTATTATGTTGTTCCTTTACACACATGATTACAAATCATTTATTTGAACTTATTAATCGCTTCATCTGATTAGAAACAACTAAATTCAAGTGATTTTTACTTTGATGTGCCTTGACAATAAATTCAACCCCATCTTTCTTAATGTGATATTTATGCTCTCTCCTATAAAATACTACATCATGATCATAAAGATAAGGACTTCCCAAGACAACTCCACATATGTCTACTAGAACCACATCTAATTCCACTTCATCAATGTAATTAGCTGTAATGGGAAATTTTAATCGGCACTATTTTGTGACTTTTATCTGAATTTATTTATTTAGCCATCGTAATGGGTAAGGTTTTGAATGATTCCGTGTCTCCAAACCCAAGTTCTTAACTAAATATTCAGATATTAAATTGGCTTGTAATCCACTGTCAACCATTGTATTTATCTTTGTGTGCTTAGAAGTTATCCTTATGGATACAAAGAATTATGGATGCGATAATCCCAGAAGAAAACTCTACACAAAATACAAATCGCAGAAGCCTCAAAACAATAGTTATCCTTATGTTAAATAATTCAACTCTTTTATCCTCATTTGAAGGATTTATGTTTGATGAATATGCAATAGTATTCGAACTTGAACCAGGGCCAGAAGTTTTATATGTTGAAACTATGGCAGTTATCCTCCTTTCATCACTTGATTTGGAACCTACATCTTTTTGGATTACTGCAATTGGTTTCTTTTCATCCTTCCCTTTAAGGAACTTTTTGGGATTAAGTTCAGGATGAAGTTTCCAACACCTAGATTCATCATGACCAATTCTCTGGCAATGAGAATAGGTAGGTATTTCCTTCTGAGCTGTTGTTGATTTCTTTCTCTTCGATTTTTTCTTCTCCTTACTGTCATTGGAATCCTTGATTTCTAATGCTTTGGATGATTGCGGTGAAAATTTGAATGGTATGCCACTTTATTCAATATGTATGGCTTGAACACACACTTCATCAAAGTCATCGAGATTAAACATCAATAATGTATGCTGCAAATATGAATGTAAACTACTGATGTATTTTAATAAATTTTCACATGTATCCAATGAAATACCAAGCACCAATGCTTTATTTCTGAACTCTTGAGTAAAATCCTGAACACTCTACCCTTTACCTTGCCTCAAATGTTTCCAATCAAAAATAGCTTGCTGCATGTATCCTAAAGGACAGAATGTTTTCCTAATAGCTTTTAAAAACTTATACCATGAAGATATGAATTTATCATTCCGCTTTACATCTATCTAAGTTTTACTTTCCCACCAGATTAAAGTTGTTCCCCCTGTTCTAAGTGTAGCTAAATGAATTTTCATTTTATCATCAGAAATGTTCTGAATAGGACAATACACTTCTAACTACTTAATCCAATTATCTAGCTTTTTAAGATTCAATTCGCCATCATAAATCGGTAACTCAAATTTTACATCAAGTTTCAAAAGAGATGTTTTCTTAGATTTATTTTCTGTTTTAGATTCAGAACTAGAAGAAGAAGAATATGATGATGGAAGTGAAGGAGGTTTATCAGCCTTACCTTTACCTTTATCCTTCTTCGATGTCTTTGAAGAAGAAGATGCATCTCTCGCCTTCTTATCTTCGTAAATTTCTACCAACATCTGCTGCATACTCAAGAATTCTTACTGAAACTGTTCCTTGCTCATCTTAGTTTCAGGGGTTTCACCTACATTAGATCCTATCATGGTCGACATATGAGCAACTCTTCGCTTTCCGATCTCTGGATCAATCTCCTTGAGGATTCCTTCCGCACGTTGTGACTTTGACCTGGCTAACATTCACTGATAATTTCTACAAATGCAACATGCTCTGAGCCAAATTATATGATTTGAAATGATCATATGTTAAACTGAAGTAGAATTGATTATTTCCATCAGTGAACTGAATGTTAACTGAAAGTGCTTTAACTGTGAGAATCGATTGAAAAGGGATGAATTGACAAAAGTATTAAAACATAAGCAAGATGTACAAAAAAGTTAAAAGAAGCAAAAACACAACGATACCAAACAACAAGATTGATTATGGAGTTTGTCCCTGATGGACTACGTCTTTGGCCCTTCTTTCAAGATGGGCAACCACTTTATTAGGATTGAATCCAAGGAGGTAGATTACACAGAAAATCAACCAGACTGATTATGCACATCGGCACTTCTAGTCACTGTCACAAGAAATCTCTCTGAAATAGCTTTCCAATACCTATCACTGTTCCCAATTTTGAATCTGGATGCTCTTGTTACACTAAAAACAAAACAACCTATATCCTCTAGAATCTATACAAGGAACTTCAAAACCACTAATACCTTCTTCATGAATAAAAGGGTGTATTTAAAGGGTTTCAGATACATTTGAGGTCTCCCCATCCAAGATTGGTATGAACTCTGAACTTAGGGTTCGATCTAATGACACAAGGCCACATTATGAGTTTGTTACAAGGTAATTAAATTAACATAGCACCAAAACTACATTGAAAACCCACATTTCGACCTTAATATAAACCAAAATCTGTTAGCCATTTGCTAACCAGTTGGAGGAGGGTGACATCACATGTGTCCAGGCTAATATGCCCCGCAGTTTGTACACTGACGGTTGACTGTATTGCAGTCAAATGCCAAAGATTTACTCTGCAGACTCTGATGCGATGAACTACAACCTCGACAGTCTGCCACGGTAACTGCCACTACTCACATGTCCAGGCTTACTCCATGCGGTTACAGTTAACTACATTAAATATGTGGTTTCTAAAGATCCTGACAATTAAACCTTGTCTGCGCACATGATTCATTGCTATAGTCCTACTGCAGTTAACTCCTGTGATTAGGGACTACAGTTTATGAATTACAATGTTTTAATATGACTTTTGTAATGTTTTATCGTTATTTACATTGTAATGTATTGAAATGACCCAGGAGGGTTTGTAGCATAGGGTTAATGTTCGCATTAGGTTTTGGTTAGGTTTTTAGGTGTAGCTTACGGTTTAGACTTAGGTTAAAGTCAATGTGTTAGGTGCATTAGGTTTTACATCACTTGATTTTTGATAATAAACCCCTACACACTTCTTTTGTCACAAAGCAACATTTGCAACAAACATCACATGATGAAAACCCATGTCCAACCAAATCCTGCAAAACAGATGACAACCCATGTCGATAACCAAATCCTGTGAGATGAATGACAAACCCATGTCGATGACCAAATCCTGGAAGAACTGACGAAAATCACATGTCGACAATGAGGTACAAAACCATATCATCATGAAAACCATATCAACTATTTGTTAGCCTCACTCTCTTAAAAACAATTATAAATCAAAATAAAATAATTAATTAAACTAAATCATGAGATTTAGTTTCTCAAACTAACGAGTTTAGTTAGGAGGAGAGATTCTCTCCAACTAGTTCTCCTAAATTAGTGTGTAAGTTGAGAAATTGTCTCAACCAAGTGAGTCTAAGATAGACACACTATCCTAAGACCACTTTCTCATGTATTTAACTGTATTATTAAATTATTTGAATAAGAGAGAATTACATGAGCATGAGAGACCACATGATGGCTCTCTACATGAGTTAATTTGTTGTGCATATGATTATATGGTTGTGTGATTTTTCTACATGTGGTATCGGAGCCTATCTAAGCTAACTCCCTCATAGGAGGGTCGAAGGAATAGGGAGACTGTATTTTATCGCTGTGTATTTTGTAGTAATGTGTTGGGTTTGTGATGTGTGAAGTCTAGAATGATGAGAAACATAGAGCGTAGACCATGTACGGGAATCTCAGGTGGCTTTTGCTATGTATCTCAATTTATGTTGGATTTCTGATCTCAGACTCTCTTAATGAACTGCTCTTGATGTTCGGCAATCTGGAATTCGGCATTTTTTAAAAATCTCGGGTTCAAATCATCAGGCCTGCAATGCTGCATGGGAGCTTGGATTTGTGTTACCAGTATATGTTTTTCCATTTTAAGTCTCGGCTTTGAGCAACCGTCTATGCCACATCGGAGGTCTGGTGTCAAGGAGTTTGCCTCCTGGGGAATCAACTTGAAGTGAGTTTTACTTATTTCAGGTTTTCTTCGCAGTTTTTTCATATCTTTATTGTGCTCCATCTATCAGATTTCGAGGCAGGGATTCAGGAGGCTTGATTTCTCCAGTTTTTTTTTGCACTTCAAATTAATCTGTGCAACCTCGAAGGCGATTACTTGACATACATAGTGGTACCAGATATTTTTGAGTGAAAAGTCAACGAACTAGAAATTTAATGACAGAGAATTCTTATCCAGAAAATTTATTACAAATCAATTAAGTTTTTTTTTATAATCCAATGGACATATAAGCTCCAAGAGGGTGGAGAAATCACAAAAATAGATCAGTTGAACTTGAAAGTTCACATTATAGTGCTATAAATAACAGTATGATGGTGCTTCAGATGTGGTGCACCATTTGACTGAATCAACTCTTTCCAAAAATACGCTATCCTCTTATAGCTGCTACAAAAAAAAATGAAACTGGTGGCTATGTTGAAAGACTTTGTATTGCAAGTTACAGGTTCCAGTGTAGGCCTTCCATCGTCAAGGATTACTTATGTAAGTCTCAAGAATTAATTCTTCCGGCCTGAAGAATTTATTTATCAATTATCCTAAAACCTTTTGCAATGCATCAAGAAGCCTTTAATGTTGCAGAATAGAAGTATTCTCAACAATGGCTCCATAGAGGAGATTCCAAAGACTACTCGCTTTTCATTTTTTTCAGGTGCTTATCGACTCCAAATATATTCTCTTGACTAATGGATTTATCGAAACCCAAAGCTGAACCATTTTCCAATGGATGTTTCCTTGGCCTTGCCCGTCCCCACTTTACAATAATATGCTCCATCACTTATCGCCACTCAGAATAATCAAACCCGTGCGCTGTCTTAGAATTGACGCAGCCCTCTTATATGTTCCACTGTCGTGAGTCCTCGCCAAGCCACGGGCCAAGCCTTGACAATCTTGTGAACAAAATCATTAGTGACAATGATCCAGAGAGGGATCCATGTCTAGGCTGGGTCCTTCCCCGCCCGAATGTAGACGTGATGCATATCTGCTTTGAATTCCACAATGTGCTTCATACTCTCATAAACTTCATTTGTTAAGCATGGTAATGTGTTGATACACTGATGCACATTTGCGTCCATCAATGCCAAAAAGATCTTAATCCCCTAAATTCTGCTTGCATCTTTGGTTTCCCAAAGGGACGTATACTGCGCGGCTTCCGGCCATTTTGGGGTTAAAACAGGAAACTGGTTGCCTTCAGGCAACTCAATAGCAACCAGCATGAGGGACAATATCAGCCACACATAATAGAATGGCTTGCCTTCTTTTTGGACTTCGTGACAATTGGCTAGAAATTCTTCATAAAGAAACTGTGACCAATTGAATCAAACACCAGTGGCACATTCTTCAGCCAGTGTGATAACTACAGTAGAGACCTCAGAGCTTCGACATTTCCTCATTACTTTTCCTACCAGCAACTGAGTGGCCACCTGGACTGCGTCGTCATAGATACTGTCAATGGCGTACCCTCGTGTTCCCTTGGTGAGCCTATACATCTTCTTTAGTCGTTCTATCATTCCTACATCATTACTTTTGGCTATAATTTCTTGGGGGTTCCGTCTAGTGCAAGGTAGATGTGAGAATTGGTGAACAAGTTCTGCTGTGATATAGATGGGTTTACCAACCCATAGTGTATCTTCGTGCACTAGACAGAGCAACTACTTGATGACTAACATAGTAATAGGGGGACTGAGAAAGTGTGGAATTGCCAAGAGACAAAGTAATCCAGCTTCGTCCACCTTTCACAGCCACTCCTTTGGCTGTAGAGTTGTCACCATGCCTTCTATTGTGTGGTCCATTAAGGCATCAATCACTAGATGGGGAAATTTTGTTCGATTTGCAAGGTCGCAATTGTCAAATTTCATTGTCACGACACGACCAACCACCGAGTTTTCTACTGGGACCTCTTTCGGGAGAGAGGGGGTCGTGATTATACTACTGAATTCGTCCAGGTTTGTGGGTACCTTGTTCGTCCCCTTTCTTGGAGGCATATACTTGGGTCATCGCACTGGCTGTACACGGTCTTCCTCAAGGATGTCTTCTTCGACCCTTGTGGGAGACTCTTATGTTTCTTCCTCACTATCGATGATAATAGTTTTACCTTTTTCCTTCATTATGGACTTGCCAACTTGCAAGTGTCGTGGTGTCTGCCGAACTGATTCTGGGAGTGGAGGTTTCTTCTTGGTCTTCAGCGTTCATGGGGATTTAAAATTTTCTACTTCCTTCGGTGACTCTGGCTGTGGACTATCAGTGGTAGGCCTTTGAGCTTTCAAGATGACATCTTTGTAATGCCGTAGCACTGCCTGAAACCACGAACTGTTTTCAACTTCCTCGGTGCTCATGATGTAGGCAATACGGACCGATTCTCTTGCTGGACAGTATGACATGGTGGTGGGACCTTTACTTTGTTTATATATCGATTGAACTCGGAAACCGGCGGCTTGTCTTTGTGGTAGCTCATAAATGTGACTTGGATGGTTATGCTTTTGCCTTGCTGGCTTGCTGCCTGCTTCATGGTGCTTTAAATGTGCCATCATACCATGACGAGTATCTTCAATGGTCACTTTCCATCTTTCCTTTGCAGCCACGAATCCCCAAGGTCACAGATGCGGTTTCTGCAGGGGGCCGGTGGTCATATCGTGCCATTGTACAGCAACCTGTTTTATAGTCGCGCACCCTCTTCCAACTACTTGGGGTGTTGGGACTGAACCCTCGATGGATAGTTAGAAAGGCGAACCCTTCCCACGAGTCCCCTAGTTCCTCACTGACCTGAGTCACGAGAACCCTAGAGGTCCTCCTGCTTCTATCATGAAATTATGGTGTGCGCGCCCTTGTGGCTTCTGGTGCAGCTGTATCAAGGTAGGAAAGCCAGCCATGTTGGTTTCCTTAGGCCATTCCTTTTCATCATCTAGGGCGGCCACTTCTAATTGAAGTATCTTGATGGCTTTGTCCAACTTCATACTTTGGTCATGGATTTGGGCCTTAGTTTGTTCCAACTCGTCAAGTCGTCATTTTGCATGTTGAATGGCAACCCACAATTGCTAAACCTTATCACAAATGCCATCTCTGGTGGGAGAAGCTATGCCTATTGTGGCTGATTGGGCCGTAGGGGGGAGGTTCCTTCTAGCTTGATGATCCTATGGTCCACTCTGGTCTATTTGAGGTGTCAGTCATCTGCCATACACCCGTATTCTTCATGTGCCAACTTAGCTGCCGCGCATATCTTCCAATTCGGAGTCAAAAATTTCTCGTGTATCTGAGCTTCCCCGATCCTTCTATCGGTGCACGTGCCTTGTCTGCTGATCCACTGTGCAGTTCCTGTACTACACATGTGTGCTAGTCTTCAGTGGTCATGTCCTGCTCTTTCGGGTGGTGTCTTTCTTCACATCATGCTGATTGAGTCACTCTATTACAGTTGAGTGTTGTAACTCCCTGCAATCAATTTTCCTAGCGCTCTGTCTCCTCCTTAGAATTGATAGTGAAAATACTATCACGTTCCTATGAGGTTCTTCTATTGTCGTTGTAATGCATCTGATTGGGGTTCTGCACTATTATCTGATAAATGCAATCCAGTTCATCATTATTTTCCTCGTCATGGATGGGTTCTGTGTAGTGCTCCCCTTCCGCTGGGTCCAGCGGAACTACTACGTGAAGTGACTTCTTTTTGAAAGTCATCGTGCGCCTTTTCAAGTTGATGATTCCTTCCATGTCAATGGCCCAATCAATCCCGAGCAAAGCAGTGTAAGGATTACTATCATCGATAAGCTTTATGACTTCAAAGTCGGTCTGGGTCGTTACACCATCGATATCCACTGTCACCCCTTGCAATTGGTCCATTGGTAATATATTTTGTTGGTTAGCCATTCGTAGTTGAATCAGGGACCATTGTAGTATGGGCTTGCCTATATGCTCCCAAGTTTGCTTAGGCAGTATATTTGCATCCGAGCCTAAATCCAGGATGACTTGATCCATCTCATAATCTCCTATTTGCGCTGTCATTCTCATTTCTCATCCAATGCATAGAGCATGTCGTCCTATCCTCTGGACCACTTGGGGTTTGCTGAATTCAGTGCTCTTGGTAATCAACTCCTGTAGCACTTGGACAACCTTCTAATTCCGTAGTAATTTCATGCATGCGTCAAGAAAGGAGGTGAACATGTAGGGGTCCATTTTGGCTTCCGTTTGGTCCTTCCCACCTGAGGTAGCGACTTTCATGAAGCTCAGATGATCTTCATTTGGCCCTGCCCTTCCTTGCTTTAGTTCAATAATACGGTTCCCCATAGGTGGGTCACCTCGCTCCCCTCCTGTGTTCCCTCCTTCCATTGTGTCGTTCCTTCGCACCATATTTATACTAGTGTCCTCTTCATGGGGTTCCACATGCATCATCTAGACATTCTAGGTTGGCAAAGGTTGAAGCACCCCTTTCTCATTTAATTGGGCAAGCAAGGTTGGAAAATCTACCAATTTGTGATCGAATTGTTCGCAATAAGGACATGAGATCCTAGTTGGGTTAGTGCACTCACGAGCATAGTGTCCTTGTTCACCACAATTATAACAATTTATCTATTTTCAACCTCGGTCGTGTCCCCATCCTCTTACCCAACCTTTTCCTTGAGATCCTCCCCGTGTTTTAGCCTGTACCCTGTAGGCTAGGGTCTGTTCCATCATTAAGTCATAACTTCGACACGTTCGCTCATCATGTCCTACTGATCGACAAAAATTGCAATATAACTAGTGTGAGGTCTGGGTATACTTCTGTAATAGATGCAAGTTATCTGTTGCATGTTCCCCCCCACCTGGTAAATCGTGCACCAAAGCATATGTGTGGTATTTGGTCCTATCTGGACTTCCACTTTTAATGGCATCAGGCCTCCTCCGACCAGATAGTTTGCAAAGACCGGGCAATGGTCTTTGTCGTGTGTGTGGCTTTTACATTTAAGACACCATGCCTCCAGCTGTACCCCTGATCAAGGCATTCTTCCTTGCTTCAAGCTTTGTACTTCCAAACTTAAGTTCTGAAGTTGCACATGGAGTTGCTAAACTCCCAACCCTGGGTCTAGAATCTGGGTCATGTATAACCTCATAGCTGTCTCTAGTGCCTCGGCCTAGGTTGAGATCTTCTGTTATGATAGAGTCATCCTTAGATGGGGTGTTAACGATGCCACAAACCATGCGCAATGTTGTCCATCGGTCAATGTCATATTAGCTTCGTGAATAGTACTCTTTAATCTTTAGTCCAAATCCCACGGGGTTTCACCAGGCAGCATTGCTATTTCTTTGAACCCAATGATCGATTGGTTCTCAGACTTTGGTCGGCCAAACTCCTTATTAAGCGCATCCTGGATAACTGCTAGTCCTTCATTCGGATGGTCAGTTGAGTTTTTTATGTACCATGTCAGTGCGCAGTCCTGGAGTGCACTGACAAGTTTAGCCTTTTTGATGTTTTCATCCATTATACCTTGCGTGTCCCATACGGAGTTTATCACTAACCAGAACCGGCTTAGATCTTCATTCCCTATATCTTGAAAGGTCGGTAACTTAACTACGGCTGCCATCCCTATTCTAGGAGGTGGTGGAAGAGGTGGTGAGGGTTGAGGTGGTGTGGGCAGATGTGACGTGGGTGATGGGGGTGATGGCGTAGATGGAGGTGGTATCAACGAAAGGCATTCTGTAATCAACCAGACTACACTTCTAGGCGAGAACCTAGCAAGATCTTCCTCACTTTCCCGTGAGATAGAAATCATAGGATTGTTCCCTACTCCTCCCGTTCCTCGGTAACCTCTTCCACTCTGTGTTACCCCAAACATTAATGTATGCGCATAATATATTTTTCGCAAAACAACATCTTAATCCAAGTGTTTAATGACTTGATATACCAAACTCGTAGTCCTTGGAGAAATTGTCTTTCCGGTTCACTGTAGCTTACAGTGGTATCTATTATGAATTTAATGATAAATCCTCCAATGATTTGATCTACCCAGTGATTAACTGCATGTGCGAGTTTGTCTTCAGTGGCTTCTAGTCTACGCACCAGTTCTGGGGTCCACACTATCGGCTGGTCTAATCTGCACCTTCCCATGCTATTAACTAACTTTGTAATCCGCTCATACAATTCGATTGGGAATGTTACAAAGAAGATCTCATGTATGTCCATGAGGATATAGCGATCCAACCACTATTCCTCTGATATCCATGAGTTCCTGTTTTCCTAAACCACGAACTCGTGGAGCTTCAGATCCCACCAATCTTCGAGCTCTTTCTTTATAGGATTCTAGTGTTCCCACATTAGACACCCCTTAGGCAGATCCCGGTCCTGGAAATGGAACCATTTGTTGGCTTATATGGGCTCGACCCAGGTTCGGAAGAATTATTTAGCCAAACAAATCCCACAGCTACCAACCCTTTTGGCAATAGCCCGCGAAGCACGGACTGAGGTCTCACCCGAGGTAGTAGGGGAGGGTGTTGGAATTAGGTTTCCGTACCCTAGGGATGTCTTGAATGTGGTTTGGGGCTCACGTGCTATTCTCCAGCCTCGCACTGCGCCAGATCCGTGCAGATCCGAATACCCTTAGCATGCTTATTACAGAATGAATCACTTATTACTAGTTTGATCTAGTTAAACAGTCTTTAAGCAAACATTTATTACTTTTGGTTACTTCACGCATCAAGATAAACCCAGTTCACATGTATTAAATAGTAGCAAATGTTGAGATCATAACAGTTCGGTCATCATAAAAGAGTAAAATCACAAATAACACATAATTCAGAAAACACTTAGCTTTATTATCAATCTTTAGCAATACATCCAGAGCCACCCTGCGCACTCAGCTGCAGGGGTCTGTGCACATAGCTACGGACATTCCAGGCCTCTACGCACACAGCTGCAGAGCCTCTACCTTCTATCCTACTCCCTCGACTCAGACAAATGCTCTCATACTATTCACCCATTACATACTCGGGCCAAAAACCAAAAGTTTTCTACCTTTCCCTCATAGAGCCTCGCTCTATTTATACTTTTCCTTAGCCCGTGATCCCACTGTGGGCCGACTCTATTACTATTCATTTACATTATTTTCGGGCAGACTACCCTTTGACTCAACCTACTATAGCTTGTGGTCCACGCTTTTCGCAGATTCTTTTACCCTAATATGACCCAAAATTCTGGGCTTCGCACCCCAATACTCATTTTGCGGGGCTTTCACTACCCAACAAATAATTTAGTCAGTGAAACACCTTTGTTTTTTGGTTTTCCTAATTTTTATGCCTCTAAATTATCAGGCAGGAGTACTGTTGTTGTGACTTTTGGCTTGAGTTGTCCAAATTCAGGTGTGGGATCTACTTTTGCTAAGATGACGCAGAAACAACAACCAACGTTGTTGTTTTATATATTGTTGTTGTCATGAATCGGCAACAGCACTTGGTTGTCCAGTTGATCCAGTGACTCTGGATGATGTTTCAACTCTGGTTTGATTTGTTATAATGGACAATGTTTCATCCAAGTGTGAAACCTGCTCTAGAACATGAAATTTCTCCTGAGACTATGACTCCTATAGTCCTTGCAACAAAGATTCTGGTTGTAATTCAATAGGAAAACTGTTTGAATCATTTTACGACTGGCTTTGTTATTGCTGTTGTGGTGATAGCACTTGCTGCTGTGATTTTTGAGATAGTTGATGACACAACTGTTGACTATTCCTATTAGGAGAGTCTTGATGCATCAACAGTCCTCCAGATTGAGATGGTTGGATTTCTGTACCCGTGGCTTATGGTTACAACTGTTCATTTGAGGCTTGTGAAACATGATGCTGCAAAGCTTCATTTTGGGGCCGCAAACAAATGCCCAAATGTTTCTAGCTAGACAATTTTGAAGTCGACTAGGCCTGTTGTACATCCTCACTCTTTAATAATAATTGTTGCTGGTGTTGCCTCTAATGATTTTGTTGAATCATAAGCTCCAAATGATTTAGAAATAAACTACATTCACATACAAATCCACCACAACTGAGCCGCACAGTCAAATGAATGTTTCAAGTTTTCATAAAGGTTGACAATCGCCTTTACTCATTCACCCAACCAAAAAATATTTCAGCATTTGGCACATGCCCTATTTTGGTATTTCTGATAGTAATTGCCGATTGGTGTGTGGAAGGCACAATATCCAGAACGAAGTATTCCAAGTGAATGATGCACATGGGATCGTAAAGCAAGTGAGCTGAGTAAGTGTGTTTGTTGGGTTTTTTGTCGCCAAATCTATTGTTTGGGGTTTTCTGTTGGTTCAATCAGAAACTTGACTGGCTGCGAGGACCCCGTGTCATCTACTGAACCTGAGGCATTGTTGGTAGCCTCTATAGTATTTTCAAAATTAGTTATTTTTTCTTAAGGGCAACTTATTGTTGAAATCCAAAAGTAGTATTTTACTTTGATGTAGCTTAAACTCATTTCAAATTCAAAGTCAAAGTTAAATTGTAATTGATAAGTCACAATGACAAGTGGGAAAAGTGAGGGTTGATGTGAAAGAGAGGTAAAACAAATATTAATGTTAACTTTGATGCTAGAGCTTGGCATTATCATTGCTTTAGAGTCAATTTTTGAAGAAAATTTGATGCCAAGGAGTTCTCAGTCTGTGCTTGAGACACCTCACTGAATACATTGTCATGATGATATATCTTGAAGATTAATAAAAACATATCTTTTTGTGGTGATTGTGTCCTAGATCTGCCTGAAATTGAATAAGGGGATCATAGGTACACTTTGTGTTGTGAATGTGTTTGCATGGTTTGTGTCGCATTCATTAAATGCTTTCTTTGTCATCTATTTACACAAACTAAATGGGCATAAGAAACGCTTAAGTATAAGCATGCTCGATCAAGCTCCTGAAATCAACACTCTTGTAATCACTTAAGTTCATAAACACAAAGCGTCACATCATTGACTTGATCAAAGAAATCCTCTGCAACAACATTTCACAAACAACTAATTCATTCCATCAAGTTAAGGACGCTACACACTCAAGCATTTCAAGTCCAAATGACATCAACATTATGAACACTTTCTGTATCACATGCAATGTTTTAACTGAATTGTCTAGGTGCATTTTTGGTTGTAACCAATACCCTCATTTGATTTGTTAAAGTGAATCATTAAGTCAAGTTAGTTGTTACTTGAAAATTGAATTTATCATTTGTCATTTGGGTGAATTTTCAACAGTGTTTGACACCCATCATTTTTCAGCACATTCAGTGCATCACTAAGTGTAGTAATCACCCAAGGGTTCAAGACAAAATGTGTTTAAAGCAAGTACAACAATCATCCACAAACGAGCATGTCATTAAAAACGATCAAGCAAACAAGTATTTCAAGTAAAAACAATCAAGCAAGCGAGCGTGTTCATAAAATAATCAAGCAAGCAATCATCATCAAATGAGCATGATTTCTAATCTTCAAGTAAGCATCAAAACAAGCATGTGTCTACAACAAGTCCACTAAGATCAAGTGAGTGTCTCAAGTAACCAAATGAAGTGCGACAGTTCAATGCACAACAAGCAAGCCTATGTAAAGTTCATTATAGCATTCATAAAGTTTGTTTCAAGCAAAGTGATTGTCATCAAGCGAGCGTCAAGTCAACAATTCAAGCAAGTGTTTAAAGCATCAGCAATCAGCAAATAGTACAAGCGAGCCTGTCATTTTAGTGATCAACTCAAATGTGTAATTTTCAAAAACGACCTCTACACCAAGCGAGCCTAACTTCAAAGTAAGCAAGGAAACATGGCGACACACATTTAGTTGTCCCAAATTATTAACAATTTAATGCTATCATTAGTCAGTGACATGGTGCACATCAGCAAAACCACTCTTGTTGACATTCAAGTGCATATTCAACATGCACATGAAATGATTGAGTTCCTTCAGCTAGAATCGAAATTGTAGAGCATTGAGTTGCAAGAGAAGTGTATTCCAAGTATTTTCTAGATACAGCTGATCATTCGAACTCATTGATCCAACCAACTTCAAGTGTTGAAGTTGTTCTAGTGCAACTTTCTTCCAAACCCATAATCAAGCCATGGGAAGAAATCCAAAGTAATCGAAATCGATGCGGCTTAGGATATGTCGAAGATGACGACAGCTTACATATCCTTGATTATTCAAAGCCCATTTAGTTCTTCATTTCCGAATTACTTGAAAATATCACCTCAGTAAGTTCTCCAAAAGTTGCAAACAGACATCAATGCACACAAACTGAAAGTGCAGACAAACAGAAATGCATGCAAACTCAAGTTGCAAACAAACCGAAATGTTCTCATTGTCAAAGAACCGGTCATCTGGAAGATCAGTGTTTTGATCTCCATCCTTGTAGCCATTGTGGCAAGTCCAATCATACATCAGAGAAATGCTATAACCAACGACAATCAGCCAGATTGAAGATAAATTATTAATGGATTGATCCCTGGGAATTGTCATCCACAGCCAGAAGATTGTACAAGTTTTATAATCGGATTCACTCACAAATATTACAGCCAACAATCAAATGAAGATCGTACTCTCATGTAGTTGAATGGGGGGGTACACCAATGAAATACTCCTCCACCTACAGGGGGAGTTTAGATATAATTTGGAGAAGGTTGCCTCTCCTTTCAGCTGACAAACGGGGAAAAATGTCAATGAAATTGACAGTGGTTGTCAAACTGAAAGTCTCAACAACATCAGTGAAGCAGCCAGTGGGTATCTTCATTAATTAGTGGGCGATCGACAACAAAGGCAGTAGTGAGCAGCTTTCATCATAACAAAAGAAACATTGAGTTTTTTTCGACATCTTCAGCCAGTGGGCGATCATCATCAGCAAATACGCCAGTGCGCGTTCATCAAATTGTGTCGGTGGACACCGGATGTTGTTTTCACGCAAAGGATAATTGGATCCTTTTGCGGCTTGGCACATGATGAAGTTGTCAAGCATCATTTAGATATGAATCAGTCATGCAGTTGACTCATAGTCTCTTCATATTGCAGTTTCTTCAGCATCCAGATTCGGCGGTTTTTTCAGGAAAATGATTTTTGAGGAGCAACTTGAGAACTTGGAAGATGGTTCCTTGTTCTTTTTAGATTTATTATTGAGCGGGGGGATGTTAGCCTCACTCCCTTAAAAACAATTATAAATCCAAATAAAATAATTAATTAAATTAAATCATGAGAGTTAGTTTCTCAAACTAAGGAGTTTAGTTAGGAGGAGAGATTCTCTCCAACTAGTTCTCCTAAATTAGTGTGTAAGTTGAGAAATTGTCTCAACCAAATGAGTCTATGATAGACGCACTATCTTAAGACCACTTACTCATGTATTTAACTGTATTGTTAAATTATCTGAATAAGAGAGAATTACATGAGCATGAGATACCACATGATGGCTCTCTGCCTTTTCCGCAAGTTTATTGTTCTGTGAGATAATTTGCTATGGATATGGTTTTATGGTTGTATGATTATCCTTCACTACTGACATTACCAGACAACCATAACATTACTATCGAAGTTGAAGATACCAGACACTGAATGCTGATGACGAAACTGAACCTATGCAACTAATCTGACAATATCCTCCTTGATCAAGTATGATACCAAACTTGATCGAAATCTTTTTAATTCATGAAAGCATACAAAATTTCATATAAAAGATCATGTAACCATGTAATATAAACACATGAAAAATAAGAGGAAATCATAAAGAAACCATGAGCTCAAAGACACACAAATTATTTGATTATGGAGTTCACCAAGTGTGGGCTACGTGTCTGGTCCCTGCTCAAAGTGGGGAGGCCTCTTTCATTAAATGGAAACAAAAATATATTAAAATCAACTTTGCATGAATGAACCTTATACCTCCAATCTTAGTCATGGACAAAAAACTAAAAACTTAGTTGTAGAAATAGACATCGTCGTTGAATTCTTGGCAGGAAATCGCATCAAATGACTATAAAATTGGCCCCTTTTAGACACTATCAAAATATGGACCTTCAACATCTTGAAGATTCTGCTAACTGGAGATGGCCAAAAAATCCCCTGCTCAGATGAAACTTATGAGCACACGACTACGCTCCTTGCAAAATTCTGTGAAAAATGACTATAAAGTCGACATCATTTTGTCAATGTGAAAAATCACCCTCTAGGGAATCTTTTAGATTCCTCCAAGATTTTTCATGAGAATATTTAGTGGAACATTCCCCTAGAATATTTTGTCTCAAAAAACATGCCCTGCCTAGGCACAATTCCGTCTCAGCCCCAGGTTCCACTCCAGTCGTACTCAGCCTCCTCGCCGCTCTTCCATCCCTTTGATCGAATGGTGAACTTGGTTTAAATAATTTTGTGTGGGAAAATATTTCAATGAATGCCCATTTGGGTTTTTGGTGACAAGCTAACTTTGGGAAGCGGGGGTCCCGGGGTCAAGCCCATGGGCCTCCCCCCATTATAATCATTTTGTATTTTTAACTTAGTGCATTAATTGAATTTGGTGGCGGTTTGTAGTGGCGTTGTTTTGAAATGGTTAGCCATTACAGTATGGTGTATTATGGCTAGCTGGGCTGCCGTAGCTGGTAAAGCGGCGTCCGAGTCAGCGCGGGTTCAAACCTCACCAACCCATTATAATAGGGTTCATGTTACAATGAACAGGGGTGGTAGGTTTTGACCCTTTGCCAACCCATAATTAGTATGTTTGTTGGTGGGGGTAGTGCCCTGCCAACCCACCATATATATTAGTAATGTTTTTGAATTTTTTTAATATATATTATAATATATTAGTTAAAAGCCACCAACGGAAAATTAGTGGTCATTTATGATTTTAAAGAGGTGACAAAATCTTCTTTTCTGACCACCAAATTTCACGCGCTTCCCCTTCTCCAAATTGTTGCCTCGTTAGTGACTTCCACTGGGCCTAGTTTGACTAGAAATTTGACCAAATATATCTTGAGCATACAAACTCAGATTTGGGTTTCATTCACATCATTCGAATCGGGATGAAGAGAGCTATGGTATGGTCCTTTGTTTGCTTCAATCCAATGACTTTTATTTTTGAGCTATTCTAAGCTAGTTATGAATTCTGGGTATTTTAGGAGCCACTTGGATAAAGCAATGCGAGAAAGCAAAATATTGATCCTAAACATTTAAATAGTGATTTTGAGAACCTTTTCAAAGTCTTTGAAAATAGTGGTTACCATAGGATCGTCATCAACAAATCCATCCAACAAATGTTAAACAAAAAGAAAACAAAAATTGCTATGGACATCCCTAAAATCACCCTTCCTTTCATTATTTAAGGAACCATTGATAAAATAGCTAAAATTGTAAACAAACAAAACATAAATTCTTCTTTGAACCCCCCGCCCACCCAACACAATTAGAAAAATGATTGACTTTGTTAAAGACCCGGTTAAATATAATAAACAAAAAATGTATACATAGTTCCTTGTTCATGCAAGAGATAATACATCCATGAAATTAGAATATCAATTAGCATGAGAATAAAAAACATATAGTTGACATATTAAGAGATAGAGCATAGAAATCTTCCTTGATATAACATGCATGCTCCTCCTCTTACTACATTTGCATGGAATACACAAAAATAATCCAAAAGGAGGAACACTACTTAAAGTAAGATTAAAATAAGCGATAGAAATTAAAAAAAGAGAAAACATTATGAACTGTGATGATGGTCTAAAACTTAGAAATACATGGAAACCATTATAAAAGAAAATTAACAATGGATATCATGAGACAACCTGAATTAAATGCTTTAATACAAAATATTAATATTAATAGCTCTATACAAATAATGTTTAAACATATCATTGTGAATTGTGATCCCCTAAATATGGACTCACTTTGAACTCCAAAATATTGGGTTTACAAAAATCTTAACAAGTTTTTCCACATAAATTTTTTTATTGAGTAGCCTGTATGGACTTAGTATTTCACATTACTTAAGCTCTTTCCCCACTCCCACCCTCACATGAGAGTAGAGATATTTCCCTAATATCATCCCCCACTCCCATCCTAATATAGGATATTGAATTTTCCCTATCATTTACCCCCACCCCCACCTTCATATAGGATATTTCCCTATTCTCTCCCCCGACCACCACCCTCATATGAGGGTGCTTGTGGGGATGTCTACATGTTACCACCCTTAAACGAGGATGGGGTAGGTGAATATATTATGGAGGTCTCATATATGAGGGTGGGAATGGAGACTGGTATTAGGGAAATATGCATGCTAGTTAAATCTATTTGATATTTCCTTAGTGTCTTGCATCACACATGCCCTCATATAGGATATTTATCTAATATTTACCCCCATTTCCATACCCATATGAATGTGGGGTTGGGGAAGATAGTAGAGAAATGTCCTATATGATATTGGGAGTGGCGGATGACATTAGAGAAATATATATGGTATTTACCTAATATCTCTCCCCACCTACACCTCTATATAGGATATTTACATAGTATCTCTAGTATAACCCTATTTTCCACTCCACTATAGTAAGAGAGACTCAAGCTCAACATACATCAATTAATGGCCAAAATTCATTCTCTTTAACCCTTGATTTTACTTATGTAGGTCTTATAAGGGATTTATTCCATGTTAAAAGGGTAAAATTACATAATTGAATAATTTATCATAATTATTTTTTCACCATTTCATAACTATGAAATAATAATTATTTCATGATTGAGAAAAAGGTTCTAAAGTATGAAATTCATAAGGAGATCAACTTGACCTACTTGTGTAAGAGTTTGATAGGGATCACTAGACGTAGAGGTAAAGGTAGTTCTAACACACTCTTCCACATTATATGGTCCTATCTATCGTTAGAATATGTGACAAACAAATTCCTACAACTTAGCACACGTTTGGCTCACAGTCAACATGGTTGTCGCAACTTGTATTCTAAGTGTCACAATGTGACGTTTCAACTGTCACAATTAGAAATAAGTGTCACTTTTTTGTCATTTCAAGGTGTGAATTTTTTTCATGATTCTTGTGCATTCCCATAGATTTTACTGATGTAATTTATATGTGTGATCCATGTTTGAGTCTTATTTGGATGCTTTTCTCTCTCTTACTCTTTTGGTCCCACATTTGGCCATTTTAGAGTTCTTATTGGTCCTCCTGCCGATAGCAAGTTATGAAAGTACCAATCCTTCTTTAGGTGATGAGAAAAAAATATCCATGAAACTCATTAATGAGATATTTCCTTCCAAGGCTTGGGCATTGAGTCCTGTTCAAGGTCAGATCCTATCATTGAACATTGAGAAACTTCAAAGCATAGTCACCTGACCCTTGTTTCTTTTAATAACTTAATACACTATGATTTGACCACTTCTACCTTGCATAGTGCATTGAGAACTTCTTGTTGACATCAAGGACCTCCTTAAACTCCTTTCAAAATAAAATGGTGTCATGTGAAGGTCCTCCTTCCTTCATAGTGAAGTAAACATTCCCTGGGAAAAGTGACCTGAGATCTACTACTTTCCTCAACCAACTATGAAATCTCCTCTTCTATTGAGCCTTCCTAAGTGCATGTTATGGTTCCAATGGATAGTGAGTCCACCCCTGAGCAACTGCAACCTTCAACTGCAGTAATATATAAGTCTGCCCTAAAACATTGCACATGTCATAGTTCCAATACCTACTCCTGCTTCCTCTACTGACTGGATCCACTCATTGCATCATGCCTTATTTTTATTGCCTCCGTAGCACATGTCACATTTCTAGTGGATGCTACAACCTTTCCTAGAACATTGCTAAAGAAAATTTCCCTCCCCCCCTAGTGCTTACATAAGACCATCAAAAAAAACTTCTTCCATGAGAAAAGTAAGGATATAATAGATGATTCTCAGACTGATCTTGACTTGTCATAAGTGAAATTCTTTGGTAGATGTACCACCTCAAAATGGCAAGATGATTCTCAAGGAAAAAGTAAAGGACAAGGAACAAAGAACCACTTGTAAAGAAGAAGCAGAAAGAAGAACCATCATGAAAACATTAAGAGATCCTGGACCATGACAGAATGAAGACATTCCATGATGAATCAGAAGGTCCCAATACTAATCCAAGACCCTTTGGAGGGTGAATATGAAATGACAAAAATATATCTCATGAATATTGAAGACTAATCAACAAAGAGAGGAACTTGGCATTGCCATATCATCATGAAGTTCCATGTCATCATTACTAATTCATGGCTTGTACAAGCGTCATCACAATGTCATATCTTTCAATGTGTCCTGCCACATGATGTGGAATGTAATTATCATAAAAATTAAAATGACAAAATTTAAATGTGTTGAAGTCCAAGAGTCACATGTGGAATATGAAAAGTCACACGTGGACCAAAGAGTCAAAACAAGTTCAGAGGTCACTTAGGAGTCCAAGAGTCATGAGGGTAGTGCAAGAGTCATATGGGGAGATGAATGGTTGTTCTTATTTCTATAAGAGAAGCCTCTTAACTCAAGAGAAGTTATTTTTGGAGTCTTAGGCTTAATGATGAGCCTCATCATTGGGTAAATATATGAACCTCAATACACCTCCTAGCTTATTCAAATCAACTCTTCTCATAATTTCTTACATATTTTGATTGTATTTTTCTTAATGAGATTAGTTAAAGAAAAATTTTATGCCTAGTGGACTAATGTACATTGATTGCAGGTTTTTGTGACAAAATCATCGAATTTTTGGCTAATTAAGGGCTAAAACTCGAATGAGACAAGTAGGAGAGATTGTAGGAGATATATCCTCCTAATTTACTCCTCACTCATTCAAATATTCCCCCATCAATCACACTAGCTTGAAGTTACACGCAGCCAAGTCATGGAGATCAAAAGGCAGTCAAGCAAGTGATAGTTACAGAGATAGTTTATCTTGAGTTTGTGATCTGAACCTCCCTATATTTAAGGAATTCGTTGGAGACTTCAGTTTTATAAATAAGGAAGCATTGAGCCTCATTAGGATTTAAATTTTTGTTGTAAAAACACTAGTCATTTTTCGAGTTCAAGACTTGTGGAAGACATTGTTATGTAATTTTCTGTTTTGATAATGAGAACAAGCATTTCCTTCATCTAGCACTGAGTTAACTCAAAGGGCCGAAGCTCTTGGGTTAGGGCCCAACCCTAGCAGAAAAGGCTCCTCTTCTTGTATTTGTATGCTTAGATTGATTTCATAGATGAATGGTTGAGTTGTCTTTAGCATTATTTTATTGGAAGTAGTTGTGGATTTGATTAGTCTGCTTCCATTTGTGCCTTACTTCAGTAGTATATTAGAAGAGATAAAGGAACATCAAAAAGATGTCAGTAGGCAGATTTGTCCTCACTCCTCCGTTCAGGGATCATGGGTTGAGGAAAGAACCCTATGCATCCCCAAAAAGACAAAATTTTGATTTCTCATGGAATTTAGGGTTTTTTGTTACTTAGGTCAGAATTTTTCTAGTTTTCAAGAATAGTATTTGATTTCCATTTATTCTATATTTAGTCTCACTTTATATCTCCTCATGGTTTCATATTATTCTACAAATTTTCCCATGCATGAAATAGGCAGCTAGCTCATAAAATTATGTTTTCCTTAGTTAATTGAAATGCTTCTTGTTTACATGATTTATTGATGAATGCCAATGTTTGATGTAGTGCAGGAGTTTTAGTAGTACATAGATATGTCATGATCAACAAAATCATCCCAACTTCATCCATCCATGGTGTTTCTGGGAAAACTAGTGTCTTTTAGATCGACTAGCCCTCTAGGTTTGGCAGCTACCCTAGAAACAACAATTTAAACCAATTCATGATTTCTTCTATGTATAATAGATAAGAGAAAGACAAAGGAACCAACCTGGATCTTCCGCTTAACTCCTTGCTTGATCTCTTTCCCCCTTGCCAGAGCTTGAAACTCCTCTCCATACTTATCCCGCTTGGAGAATACCTGTAGAAACACAATAACAAAGAACCGTCAAATCATCTTGATCTATTATATCATAAGAATTACATAATCAAAAATATAATAAACATACAATGGCATTCACAAATAATAAAATTCACAATTGCACAGTTATATGGAGGAAAACTCGAAGAACTTTATTATCTAGAAGGGAGAATTACAACCTAGTTGTCTGATCCAGCATCATCCTCCCAACATGCAGCCCTCTTCACCTCATGAAATAGCAAGATCACACCAACAATATAATGCTCTTTCTCAAATACAAACTATTAGCACTTCCTTTCAATTCACAATATTCCATCCTCCAGATCTCTTAGATGAGGGATCCATTTATAGATGTGTGCAAGGGTGTGAGTCATCTCTGGGTTTTTGATTAGTGTCATTCCACTTGTTGCATTTGGTTCCACTTTGAGATTTCTTCTATCTCTTACTCATCCCTGGTCGAATTCAGAGAGGCAAGTGTCATTGGAGAAGTTTCTAGAAGATTCCATGAGCATCCACTTAGCAAACTATCTTGGACATTTGTCCATCCTCACTTATCACACCCTACAGAAGGCCTCATTAGTATGAATCACACCTGGCTAGTGTAGAAGTCAGTATGCATCACACCCTAACAGTGGAGCAGTCAGTATGGTCCAGTTTAGGCCAATTCTAGATGGTTTTTTAGGTGGAACTTTTGGGGAATGATGTAATCAGTTGACTATGATCCTTTAGGGTATGAAACAACACTTTTAGGGGTTGAAGAGCCCTAGTTTATTGACATATAAGATTGGGGTTGAAGTGCCCAAATATGTCTATAACACATGGTCATCACTCTCTTTCACTAAAACCCTCACCAATTTCATCATTTCACAAGAATAATTCTCCACGCTTGTGAAGCAAATTGAGCCATCTCACAACTCTGGTTTTGATCTTTGTAGGAGTCCTAGGCACTCCCTTGCCTCATTCCATCCACCATACACCTTCCACAATCCTTATATCACCTTCAACATCCCTCCTTTTTCTCTCGGGTCTATCCTATAGGAATACAGGGGATCCTGTAGGAATTCAGGACATCCTGTAAAACGCATTAGGACATCCTGTAGATTGACTTGTAGTGGCTTTTTTTAAGGCTGAATTGAGGGAAAATCCCCTAGAAAGATAGAAAATGACCTCTACTTGTCTCCCAAGCCTTCTGACCATTCACCATCATCCCTAAGCCACCTGCCACATCACTAAAGGAAGCTAGCATTCACACTTTTACACAAAAAAGACAAAACAAAAAATAGAGTTATTTTG
This sequence comes from Pinus taeda, assembly GCA_000404065.3. Classification (NCBI taxonomy): domain Eukaryota; kingdom Viridiplantae; phylum Streptophyta; class Pinopsida; order Pinales; family Pinaceae; genus Pinus; species Pinus taeda. Next base: position 233,781 of record APFE030974979.1, on the reverse strand, counting down.
TTCATTTACATGCATAGCAGTAGAATGTTTGATGTTTTGATTTTGAATAACTAGGATAGTAGAATTGCGTACATGTTAACTTAGCATTCTTTTGGAGCAAAGACTCTTAGCATTCAGTTAGAAAAATGGTGTGTTTAAGCATTTGATTTCAGTCTTTTTCCTTGCTACAATAGACAAGATTTCTCTTTTACTCATTGGTAATCAAGCTTCTTTTGAATCAATAGAAGTCTGGTTTGAAAACCCTTAGTGGTCTATTGCCATATTAGCAGTGACAAAGAGAAGACCCATCACATTAACTTGTGTATACAACACTGTCACCTCCAAGTTTGTACTAACCCCGGGTTGATAACATAAAGTTGGTAGCCCCGGGAGTTGTAGAATTCTTGCTACAATATTGGTGCTCATCACTTTTTGGCACCATTTCCAGGGAGGTGTTTGAGTAATATGTGATTTCTAATTTCTTTCTTCCATTCCTTATCTCTAACATTCTATTATTAGTTTCATTTCTGCAAAAGTAATTTACTTTGCTTTCTTTTCCATTCTACATTCTTTGCTTTCTTTTCCATTTTGCAAGTGAGAATTCATTCAAGAAATTAGTTTTTATCCAATGAGTTAGCTTCCATTCAGTATGTGATTTCAATTCTGCAATTATTCTCAAATCTTGAAAAACACACAGAAAAAACAAAAACACTTCTTTCATGCCTCATAGGAATAGGGATAAGTTAGGGAAGTTTCTACCAAATACCCCCACCATTTCAAATATCCAACCTTCCCTCTTCTTTGGTGGTTGTGAATTGGAGGAACCCTTAGGTGAACAACCATTGATATTTGAAGAGCCTACAGTGGGAGAAGAAGAAGAAGAACCCATTCCAACTGACCCAATGGCTAAAAATAGAAAAGATAGAGGAAACAGAGAATGATTTTAGTGTGCCTTTCCCACCAGAGAAACTAATGGGGATACCAATATGAATAATATAAGCCCCTCTACTCTTCCTCATTTCCATGGCCTAACCTCAGAAGATCTAGACACTTTCTTGTTTGAGTTTGTTGTCATATGTAGAACCTATTATTGCACCAATGATGAACAAAAGTTGAAACTATTCGCATCCACTCTCAAGGATGTAGCTTTGCACTGGTTCATGGGTTTACCTAGGGATAACATCACAACTTGGGCTCAGATGCAACAAGCCTTCAACAAAAAAGTATCGAGACTACTACAGGTCCAAAGACACTAAAGAGGAAATTTTTAGGATGACCTTAGGGCATGATGAATCCCTAGAATATTATGAAGAAAGATTCCATCTTAGCTACAAAAGGGCCAGGTCCACACTTGATCCTGAGTCATTGAAGCTAGTCCTGCTTAGAGGGGTAAGGGAAGGTATTTTTGATACCCTAAACCTATTACTAGGAGGGGACATCTACCAGCTACCCTATGAGGATATCAAGATTGTCTCTAGGAACCATTCTAGGGCAGCTAGTAAAAAGGGTAAGGGTTGTCAACCTATGGTAAGTCAATCCTCTTCCAATACATCCATTAAGGGTGAAATTGGAAATATGCTCGAATATTTCAAGAGTGAGATGTTGCAAACCCTTGCCCTACAAATGGACACTATGCACATCAAGAGAAAGAAAGAGGAGGCAAAGAGATCCTTAGCCATTTTTTGCCCTAGATAGACAAGGAAGCACTCGAAGAATGAATGTCCATTGAATTTGATTGAAGTCTACTTGGTTTGTGAAGAAAACCACTCCACAGACAAGTGCCCTTCTCTACTGTTGTGGCCACCAACAACCCCCTTCCTTATGAAGTGCTATTGCTAGTACTAAATAAGTGGGGACCCTTAGTTATAAAATCCAAAGAAATTAAGGTAGTGCTTACATTTCTTTGTGCAAATAAAGTTCCCATCATAAGCTTAGGGAGCTCCCCTTTGGAAACTCTTAAAATCTAAGTTTGTGATAAGGCAAAAAATATCTTTATCAAGAGAAATCACATCACAAAAAAAAAGTAGCAACATGTCACCCCACAAATAGAATTCCAACATTCGCAAAATAGTAATAATAAACAAACATATCGCATCACACTCAGCACAACCTACGCGAAACACTTCAAAATCTGCCAAGGTGCGATGGCGCCCATCGCAAGATCGCATCTCGCAAACAACAGGTTAACAAAATTGTGATCACAACATTCTTGCAATTTGCGATATTGCGATATTGCGATGCTGCGACGTTGCGATGATGCGACATTGCAATGCTGCGATGTTATGATTTTGCGATGCTGCAATGTTATGATTTTGCGATATGCGATATTGCGATATTGCGACGCTGCGATGTTGCGATGATGCGATGTTATGATTTTGCAATATGCGATATTGCGATATTGTGACGCTGCGACGTTGCGATGCTGCAATGTTATGATTTTACGATATGCAATTTTGCGATTTTGCGATCTGCGATGTTGCGATAGCAAATCGCAAAATCGCTTCATCGCAGATCTTTCGGGTGCATTATTCAAGAAAAGTAGTTCCCATAAGCTGACTCATGTTTATGCGCTTTTAATGTTAATAAAGCAATTAACTATCAGTAATTAATAGAATATGGGCGCGTGCTATTCAAAGAACATTTCACGTAAGGTGGTATCTTTGATATCTCTGCGGCATTTAAAACTTTCCCATCACCCTTCCCTGTCATTTATTTTCACCTCACTTGTGAATTGCAGGCACGGAGAGCAGAGGACAATACAAAACAATACGTGGACTGAAATGGGAAAGAAAAGCAAAACCCCACGTTCCGAAGAAGAGAAAATGGTGCCTTTGTATGCAGACACCGCTTGCAACAGAGACGCGGGGATAGCTACGTGGGAAGGCCTGTATAATATGCTCGAAGAGGAGAATCCCAGAGTAATGGAGGTTACAGTTGTTGCAGGCTCACTAAATTCTTCTGAAGCATCCCTCACAGAGCTAGCCTGCTCATTTTTAATCGGATAGGAGCAAGGCCAAGAATCCTCCCATACACAGACATGGTCAAGTGGATATTGGATAGTGCAGACATAAAAAATAGACTGTTCAAAGTTCATGGTCAAGGACTCATTGGTTCATTTGCTGCCCAGGATCTAAAACTCATGTATCATCTACCAGAGCCATAGGCAACCTACAATAAACAGTTTACAGAGAAATTTGTAAAAGAAAACCCGGACCTGGCAGAAACTAATCAAGACTGGTCTAGGAGGGACGAGCCGCTAAAGAAAGATAAACACGGTATGTACAGTACTGGTTCCCTGACCTCTCCATACTGTTTTGCTACTGCCATGCTCTGTAGAATATTTGGTATGCTAGATATTAACAAATTCTCATCCGAGTGGCTACCATTATTGGGTGCCGCCACAAATGCCGTCATTTTAGATTGGGCCAAAATTTTGTCTGATAACCTGGTCACAGCCATTGTCAGTTACCGGTCCAAAAGAGCTGCGGCTCAGAGAATCTATCCTCCTTTTTACCTTTCTGCATATATAATGGACGCAATTTGTTATGTTTCTAAATTTCCTGTGATGGGTTGGAAGTGGACGACACAAGACCCTTTACCCATCCATGTCTGTCACAAAGAGTTATGGGACTCCCAATTCATTCCACACTTCTATAAAATTTGTCATGGTGTTATGTTGCCCTTGTATAAAATGTTGTACGATAAAGACCCCCCTAGATGCTCGCCTAAAGCAGAAGTAGACATCCTAACTGTCGCAAGATGGTTCGGGGAAGAATTGCTAACTTATGTCAGGGTTTTTGGAAGTTTTGCACCCCCTCATGTTCTACCTTTGTATATACCTGATAAACTCTTAGCCCGAGAAATTGCCTATCAAACTTGTGGGGAAGGTGGCTTGACTAAAGAATTAAAAGACAAAAAGAAGGCTATCTGGCCACAGTTCCCTGTATCCTGTGGGGCCTTCTCGCTATTTGATGTAGGCCATGCCTTCATAGAAGTAAAAAATATCACATGCTTATAGCTATTTAAATTTACAGGAAGGCCATTTGACCCTTATGAGGTCACCCATAATTTTAAAACTGCCGTCAAGATAAAGGTGTTCTCAGGAGAAAAAGATTTATGTGATGATATATTCCAGAACACAAACACATTGGAAGAAATTTGCACACAGCCCAATTGAAATTATCTCCAGAAGAATTTCAAAGGTTCAAAGCATACAGGGAAAGAAGGCTAGCCAGCATTCCTCTAGAAAAGCTATGCCTAAAACCCTCAAGAGAACCAACTCCAAGTGTTAGCCTCAGTGGAAGTTCAAGTACCAATGCATCTAAGTCCAAATCTGAGAAAGAAATGTCTAAAAGATCCGGAAATGAACTTGACAAAATCGAAGGGTCAGTTAGGGATACTGCCCAATCAAAAGAACTTCCACATCAGTAGGTTGTCAGCTCCCCACAAATAGATCTCCCTCCTCTCATCATCCAAGCACCACCAGTCATAGCTGAATTAGACAAAGAATGGGAAACCTTCAATGACCTAATCAATCTTGAAGCACAAACCATGAAGACAAATGCCAGCGATGTACGGATAGCAAAAGAGGTAGTCACGAGAACAGTTAGCGATGTCTCAGATATGGAGCATATTCCTATTTCTCCATCCTCTGAGCTTGTACTAAAAGTAGAAGAAATTCCTCCTCTGGATATATTTTATAGCCCGCAGCATAAAGCAGTAGTAAGAAAGCAGAGAAAGAAAAGGAAATTGGAAAGCACTCTCTCTCAAAACACAGAACAATTAGACATCCTGTGGAAAGACCCTACTATCAATTCTACCGAGAATCTCACCAAACTATCTCAGGTCGCAGGAGCATACGCCTCCGCTACTATTGACAAAGCATCTAAGGTTCAACAGTTGCTAAAGGAAAGGGAAGACCAGATACTAGCACTGCAACAACAATTGCAACAAGCCAACACCAATAATGAAGCACAAAAACAGCTTGAAAAGTTGCAGCAGGACTTCCAACAAATGCAGATAAAGTATCAGAAAAGTTTGGATGAGAAAGGGAAGCAGTTACAGGATTTGAGAGAGATGCATAAGGACGACCCTAAGC